>CAUYPO010010733.1:0-43827 GCA_963574435.1 Cheirogaleus major
AAAAAAAAAACAAGACAGAATAATGGCCAACAAACATATGAAAAAATGTTCAACATCTTCTAATCATCAGGGAAATGCAAATCAAAACTGCAATGAGATTTCACTTATCTCCAGTAAGAATGGCCTTCATCAAAAAGTCCCCAAACAATAAATGTTGGCATGGATGTGGAGAGATAGGAATAATCCTACACTGCTAGTGGGACTGCAAACTAGTTCAACCTCTGTGGAAATCAATATGGAGATATCATAAAGCGATACAAGTAGATCTACCATTTGATCCAGCAATTCCACTACTGGGCATCTACCCAAAATCAAATGACACTCTACAAAAAAGACACCTGCATTCGAATGTTTATAGCAGCACAACTCACAACTGCAAAGTTATGGAAACAACCCAAGTGCCAATCAATACATGAGTGGCTTAATAAAATGTGGTATATGTATACCATGGAGTACTATTCAGCTTTAAGAAACAATGGTGATATAGCACCTCTTGTATTTTCCTGGATACAGCTGGAACACATTCTACTAAGTGAAGTATCTCAAGAATGGAGAAACAAGCACCACATGTACTCACCAGCAAATTGGTATTAACGGATCAACACCTAAGTGGACATGTAGGAATAACATTTATAAGGTGTTGGGCAGGTGGGAGAGGGGAGGAGGGGATGGGTATATACATACGTAATGAGTGAGATGTGCAACGTTTGGGGGATGGTCATGCTTGAAGCTCTGACTCAAGGGGCGAGGGGGGGCATGGGCAATATGGGTAACCTTAACATTTGTATCCCCATAATATGCTGAAAAAAAAGAGCAAAAAAACCCCCAAAGACTACATTTTTCTGTTTAAAGATTTCTACTTACTTCTTTTAGAAACTATCTGCTTTGTCTTAATTTGTAAGTGTTTGTATCTCTTTGGGAAAAGGAGAGAAAGAGAGAGACAGAGAACTCCACTTAAAATAATCCTGAAAACTGCATTTGAAAACATACAAGGTAAACACACACACTCTCAAATTTCAACATGCTCAACATTTGGGAGATAAATTTACCCCCAATGAAATGGAAGTAATAAAATAATCTCAAAATAACATCATGACAAAGATGGTTAATATTTTCAGAAAACAGAAGAAAAGAATAACACCAATTTTAAAAGAATACAGATTATGAACCAAGATGAGCAAATATGAATAAAAAAAGTTGAACATGAAAAAGAACCAGCTATAAATTTTAAAACTGTAGCTATTCATTTATTAACTCATTAATTATAATAAATGAATATAATAAGTAACATATATTTATTAAATGTCTATTATGTGTTAAGCACTATTCTAGGCAATGTAAATAAAATAGTGGGGGAAAAAAGAGTAAAAAATCCCTGCCTTTAGGGAGCTTTCATTCTTGTGAAGAGCTCATAGACAAAAAGGAAGACAAATAAGCAAGCTACATACATGTTAGATGGTGACAAGTCCTAATGACAAAAGAAAAGCATAGAATAGGGATATGGTTTTAAGGGGGTACATGATTACAATTTTAAATAGTGTAGTCAGGGATAGGCTCAATGAGATGACATTTAAATTAAGAAAAAGAGATCTTAACATAACTAAAAAGCATGACAGATTACAAATAAATGAGAACTAAGCTCAAAAATATAGGAAAGAGTAATTCTCTCAAAAGAAGGAAATAAAAAAGATATGTACAGAGATTAAATAGACAAAGAAATAGATGCTACTGAAAGAAATAAAAATGTCTTTTGGAAAATACCTGTGATAAAGATAAAACATTAGCTAAATTAATCAAGACACACACACAAAAAGACAAGCATAAATAAGCAAACCATTCTAGGAACCAATAAATGGTTCTTAACTATAGAGAGTAGAGATTTTAAAAATTATGAGAGAGTATTATAAGTTCTTTTATGCCAATAAAATTGAAAATTTAGATAAAATGGAAACTTTCTAGAAAACAATTGACTAAATACAAAAAAATCGTACAAACCAACAGCTATTTTTAAAAAGAAATTCATCTGTGGTTAAAAAAAATACTGTTCTGTAAAAGACATCTAGACCAGAAAACTTTATATTTAAAAAACCCAATATTTTAGATTAAAATATTTCTTACCTTATACAAACTACCTGAGATAATAGAAAAAAAAGCATCATTTTATGAGACAGTTATCACCTAGATACCAAAAATCAGACAAAGGATTGTACAATTTTAAAAATTATATACCTATTTTTCTTACGAATAAATATGCAATATTTCTAAATGTTATAAGCAATATAAAAATTCAAATAAAGCATAAACAAACTAAATGCAATAAATAGTTATTGATTATGATCAAGTAGGATTCATCACAAAAATGCAAAATTGGTGCAACATAAGAAAATCTATCAATGTAATTCATAAATAAATGTATTAGAATCACAATTATTTCTCTAAATGCATAAGGAACAGATGATGAAATTTATGAAATAGAAAATTATTGGCAAAACAGGGAAACAAAGGAATCTCTTTAATGTGGAAAGGTATTTCCCAAAGACCTAGACTAAACATCATCATAATGAAATTTAGGAGTGGTCCTGTTAAAGTTAGGAATTTGGCAACATTGCCCCACTATGAGCCCATTACTATTAATATCTTATTATTCTAGAGATCCTAGTCAATACCAAAAAAAAAATAAGTAAAATTTGTAAAGGTTGCAAAGAAAGAGACAAAATTGTTCTTAGTTACAGACCATATGACTGTACACATAAAAAATTTAAGAAAATTATTATAATTAGAGTTTAAAAAGATTGCTGGATACAAAGTCATCATACAAAAATCAAATGTTTCCATACAGCAGCAATAATGAATTATAAAATGTAGTATACAAAAAGAGGTCTTTCTCGATAATAACTAAAAGTACAGAGTACATAGGGATAAATTTAATAAGATGTAAGAACTTTTATGAAGAAAATTACAAAATGTAATTGAACGGCATAAAAAATCTGAATAAATAAAGAGACTCCTCATATTCATGGATGGAAAGTCTCAACATCACAAAGATAGCAATTCTTCTCAAAAACAGATTTTCATTCAATGTTAATTTCTGACACAATCCTAATAGGATATTTTTGGTGGGAATCGACAGAATAATTCTAATATTCATATGTAAATATGTAAGATGTATGAGTACAGGGATTAGTACCTGCTTTATTCATTGATTTACCTCCAAGCACATGGAAAAATGTGCATGATATATCCTAGTTGCTCAGTAAATATCTGTGAAATAAGTGAATGAATATCCAATAGTACCAGGACAATTCTGATGTAGAACCGTACTTAGGCCACTGGTCTTATTATAAAGCCATAGAAATCAACAGGATGCAGTATTAGTGTAGGGATAAAAGGATCCATGCAAAAGATGGAAAATCCACAGAAAGAAGTAAATGTAGGACTTTACAATTGAAAGGTGTTGGGATAATTGGTTTTCCATGTAAAAAAATATAAAATTTGGTTCTTACTTCACACCTTGCATTATGAACCTCAGATATCAGTGATCCAAATGTGAAAAAAAATTTAAATGTTGAATATCAAATTATAGAGGAATAATTTTATGACTTCAAGGAAAGGAACAATTTATTAAATAAGATATAAAAACCCTCAGAAGTCAGGTGAAAAAAATGAAGGTTGACTATGTAAGAGTTAAAACCTTCTGAAAGACGAAAGAAAAAATAAAAAGTTAAAAGAAAAGCCAGAAATGGAAATAAGTGATTTTCTATATATATGTATATGGTGAATAATAAGTACTCTGAATATATAAAGAACTTGTATGAATTGATGAGAAAAAGACTCAATTTTTAAAACTGGGCAAAGGATAAGATCCGGCAATTCACTGAAGAGAAACCTGAATATCCAATTGAAGTGTGTTTCTTAATGTCTAAACATCTGAGGATCTCACATTTAACTTGTGAGTTTTAGCTCTACTGTTGTCAGAGAACATGCTACATGTGATTTCAGTTATTTGAAATTTTCAGAGACGTAATTTCTGGCTCAGCATAAATGACTAATTGCAGCATTTAGATAAGGATATTCCACGGTTAGTTGCTCAGTGAATATTTGTTGAAAGAATTAATGCAAAGTCTTAAAATCATTGATCTCCCAAACACCCTTTCTCAGGAAGTTGTTTTTTGATAAACAAAAACTAAATTAAAAAAAACTGCAGCAAAGACGACAAAATGTTAACACTTGTTCATTTTGGGTGGCGGGTATTATTATTTTTATGTGTTTTGGGGGGATATTTTTTGGTATTTAATATACTTTTGGTACTTAATTTTTCAAGAGAATTTGGTATTTCATGAATAAGTCAGATCAATTGAATAAACATTCCTTAGCATTTTAAAATAAAAATAAATTTGGGTGATGTAATTACCTGAAAGGAAGAGCACTGTTCCTGTGTTGGAAATTACCTTGACAAAATGGTAGTCTTCAAGTACTCCACTGGGTAGATGGCCCCAATAGAGGCCATATATTGAAGATGCTTGCAAACCAAATTAAGACACTCAAATTTCATGTCTTAGAACATATCTAGAGAAGAAAGAGGAAATAGAGTAGGTTAACAAGGTTAGGATAGGTGCAAGTGGACCAAAGGACCACTTCGTTGAATCCTGTGCCATACCATGGTCACATGTCATGTCTCTCTCTGCCACAGCCTCTTCTTATGAGGATGAGTTCAGCCTGGGCCAGGCGTTGTCTGAGGCTAACACAGCACTCTTGTTCCCTTGGAGAAAGACAGGGCAACTGGAGCCACCACTTAGCTCGATGAGAAGCTCTGGGTTTTATGTGCTTTTGTTGGGCAGAGGACACTTGGGGCCAGAATGAGTGTCACCAAGGAAGGATGGTCCATTTAAGACCTCGTGAATATTGAGTACCTCCTAGGCCTCCTGTATTTAGTGTATCATGCATATTTGATGCCTCATGTATATTCATTGCCTCCTGGTCTTTACATCCCTTTCTTTTTTGTTTGAGACAGAATCTCACTCTGTTGCCCCAGGTAAAGTGCAGTGGCATCAACATAGCTCACTGTAACCTCCAACTCCTGGGCTCAAGTGATCCTCCTGCCTCAGTCTCTCAAGTAGCTGGGACTACAGGTGCATGCCAAGACACCCAGCTAATTTTTCTGTTTTTAGTAGAGATGGGGTTTCGCTCTTGCTCAGGCTGATCTCAAAATTCTGAGCTCAAGAGATCCTCCTGCCTCAGCTTCCCAGAATGCTAGGATTACAGGCATGAGCCACCGCACCTGGCCTTTTACATCCCTTTCTGTTCTTCTTATTTTATACCTAACATGTCTCCTAAGTTCCTACTGTATTTATCTAGACTCTTAACACATATTATGGATTCCATGTCTTACAAGCTGCTTCTTTTTGTATTTAGTTTCTTTTATTCTCCTCTGATTGTTTCTTTTATACTCTATGGCAGAAATGCATATTCTCAAATAACACAGCTAACGTGTTCCAGCAAGTGTTACTAGTGTCACAGCGATTGACCAGGGAAAGAACCGAGCGGCGAGCGGCACGCAGAGAGTCGGAGAACAGCCTTTATTCCACTGGAGGGGCTCAGCATGCCACCAACTTCTGAGCCCCACTTCCTTGTTCTCCTCCAGTTTTTGTACCCTTGGTAGGATTCAAAAGGCGTCCAATCAGCAACAAGCTTTAACATCCAATCAGCAACAAGCTTTAACATCCAATCAGCAGTGGAATTCAAAAAGTATCCAATCAACAGTGAGTTCAGCCATGGGGTCCCATGGTGGGGTCCCCCCCCCACCTGCGAGGGGATGCTCCATTGGAAACATTTCTTCTTCGCCTGCTCCCCACCCTGAGGGCGTACCCTGGCCTCTGGAAAGGTCCCACGAGCAGCTTGGCCGAGGGAGGCGAGGGTCTCACCCGCACACCCACTCTAGGAGTGGGAGTGGCAGGGAGGTGGCGAGCGGCTGCGTCCTGGCACCCGACGGTAATGACCGTTTTCCCTGTCAAATGCACACTGTGTCTCTCATTAAGGAAGAAAGAGTGAGCAGCAAGCATAAGCTGTGAGCTGGACCAAGCGTGTCTGTATCCTCAGTTTGCAGCAGAAGGTGCCGTGTGCTGTTGAAGAATCATATTGATTTGCTAATGACAGCAAACCACCAAAGAATGAAGAAAATGTACATGTACATCTCCTAATGACAAACCAACAATGTTGTGACCATGTTAGTGACAGTAGCAACAGCTTAATACAGCGGTCCCCAACCTTTCTGGCACCACGGACCAGTTTCATGGAAGACAACGGGGGGCAGAGTGTGTGTGTGTTGGGGCCTGTGGAGCTCAGGCAGTGATGTGAGTGACAGGACGGGGAGGGGCTGTAAATACAGATGAGGCTTCGCTAGCTCACCTCCTGCTGTGCGGCCCAGTTCCTAACAGGCCATGGACCCAGTACCGGTCTGCCACCCGGGGCTTGGGGACTGCAGGCTTAATATATGATGTGAGTGGCTATGTTTGAAGAAACCTGGCTCATTTAGATTGCAGGTGGATATAGCAGGAGACAAGGCAGAGGTGGCATTTGTGCAGCACTGCTAAGAAGCGTTACAGGTTCAGAATCTCCTGTTTTTAGAGTGTAGGTTCCAACTCTAGAGAAAAGTTTCTACTGTGTTTCCCCGAAAATAAGACAGGGTCTTATATTTATTGTTCCTCAAGAAGACACCCTAGGGCTTATTTTCAGGGGATGTGTTATTTTTTTTTAAGTACGGCACAACAATCTGCATTTATTCAAATATAGTTAAGTCGTCTTCTTCTGGAACATCATCATAACTCTCCAAACCCCGAATTCCATCCTGAATTTCTTGCGACTTTATTTCCTTTAGAACCATTGGCCCCAATCTCTCAAGTCGAGCATATTCTGCCTCTCATGGGGCAGATGAGAAGGGATGCTCATCTTCTTTACCACTCCACAATGAAATGCAAGGGTTGTGCAGATACACTGCGTAGCCACGCCCATCACTAGGTCTTATTTTCTCGGGGTAGGGTTTATATTGTGCAAATGCTTAGAAATCCTGCTAGGGCTTATTTTATGTGTAGGTCTTATTTTCGGGAAAACACGGTAGAAAGTTACAGAGGTGCTGCTTTTCATTTTCAGCAAGTGGCAGATAGTATTTGCATTCAAGAATTGCAAAAAGACTTTAAAATAATGGAGCATCCAAACAGTAAGTCTGATTTAAGCAGACACATCCTGATGTTCTGCAATCTCCTGGCTCCATCTAAGGAAATTTTGGATAATGTTATTTATGTACTTTTTAAAGATAGAAAAGGCAAATTGTAGAAAGGGCTACTTTACTAATTAGCTACATTTCCTGGCTGCGTTTTGAAGTCATAAAAGAAAAATTTTAATGTTGTAAGTGATCTTTCACACTCTCATGCAGAAAGCATATTGAGTGTCCAAAACTACCTTCAGGAAAGGCATTGAAGTCTAGTTTATTCAGTCTCTTTTTTCTGCTGCGCAGCAATACTAAAATGCCAATAGCATTTAGGTTGCTTCACTGGCATAGGCGAGCAGCACATCAACCCTCACTGTTGGAGTTTGAGGCCACTCTCGATGCCCATCCATTTTTATACAAGTTAATCATATAAATTCACAATCACAAAGCCTCCTTTTCCACAATGTGCTTTGATTTTGGTATTGGAAAAGTATGATTACAATAGGGAGAAAAGGACTTGCACCAAAGAAGATTTAAAGATAATCACACACCATGAGCCTTAGAGTTACTGCAAAAAGGGTCTTGCACACATCTGCCTCCCCCCACCAAAGCCCACCTGATGTCCTCCCATCACACAGTTCACTGGATCTGCTTCTTTCCAAACCGTTTGATAGCCATAGGTGGGGTGCAGCGGAGAGGAGAGCAAGGTAAGGGAGCCTCTATTACTTCCACCCTCTCCCTTCCCTCAAGAAGTGATATAATTGGTCCTGCTGCTAAATCAAATGTGAGTTTCTTATAAGACGGGCTCCTAAGACATTGGAGAGATGTACGCACATTGTCCTTGCACGTTATGCTAGTCCAGTTGTGCAAGTCCGTTCCAATGATGGGAGAGTAATACATTCCAACAAGCATTTCCTGACAAAGTGGAAAAAGGCTTAGGTCACAAGATGTTATGCAATGGACGTTTGTGTCCCTCCACAGTTCATAGGTCTAAATCCTAACCCTCAATGCGATGGTGTTAGGAGGTGGAGCCTGTGGGAGGTCACGAGGGTGAGCCCTTGTGAATTGGATTATTAGTGCCCTTATAAAAGGGACCCTAGAGAGCTGTCTTTGACCTCTTTCTGCCATGTGAGGATGCCACGAGAAATCAGCAGTTGGCAACGTGGAAAGGGACCCTCACTAGAGCCTGAACATGCTGGCACCCCGATCTTGGACTTCCAGCTTCCAGAACTATGAGAAATAAATGTTTGTTGTCTAGAAGCCACCCAGTCTATATGCCTTGTTCTAGCAGCCTCAATTAACTGAGGCACAGGAAACACACTACGATCTCTTGTAGTGCCATTTACATGCTCAAGTTTATGTTTTGGTTTTGATTTCAGTATAAGTCAATTTGGCTTTAGCCAATTAAGAATAAGGAAGACTTCCTGAAATGTTACTGTGAAAAGACGGAAAACCTTCACGTTTCAAAGATCATGGAACATTAACGTGCTTAAGCATCTATGGAATTGCAACTGTCCCTATTATAATAGAAGCCCAGTACCAAGTAAATATGTATGCATTTGCCCTATAATGCTGTTTATTAGGGTTTTAAAAAGATCTGTGCAAAACTGAATTGTGTCATGTTAGCTAATCATGCTATATTGATTTTAAAATGCATTAGTCTATGCCAATGGGTGGCAAACATTTTTTTGTAAAAGACTAAGAATTTTGGGCTTTGTGGACCATATGATCTTTGTTATAACCACTCAACTCTGATTTTCTATTGTGTGAAAGTTGCCATAGACAATATGCTAAAAAAAAATGAGCATGGCTGTGTTCCAATAAAACTTTATTTATAAAAGCAGGTGATGGGTCACATGTGGTCTGCAGGCCACAGTCTGGTGATCCCTGGTCTACACAATAGCTGTAACCAAGACTCTTAACATTGAGCCCACATGGCCAAGGGTGAGGTGCAGTGCGTTAGCTACTCAGACTTGGCTTTGCCACTTGACCAGCTGCCTCTGAACCATGCCCCCAGCCCAGCCCCTGGTGTGTTCCTCAGAGCCTAGGAGAAGGATGCTCTTCTATTTGTGCCTTTTCTCCGCTCAGAACATCAGAATCCCCTGAGATGACTGTATATAATCCATAAGTTCTATGGCTTGAATGTTGGTATCCCTCCCAAAATATATATGATTATATCATAAGGGCTCTGCCCTTATAAATGGGATTAATACCCTTATAAAAGAGGTTGAAGGGAGCTACTTCCTCCTTCCACCATGTCAAGGTGCCATCTATGAAGCAGAGACTGCCCTTACAAGACACTGAATTGGCCGGTGCCTTGATCTTGGACTTCCTGGCTTCCAGAACTATAAGCAATAAATTCTGTTGTTTATAAATTACCCAGCCTAAAATATTTTGTTATAGCAGCCTGACCAGGCTAAGACAATGAGGTATAGCGGGGTACACCTAGAATCTGGATTCAGTTTGAATTCTGGCTCAGTAACTTACAAAATATCATAAGTTGAACAAAATTTTCTCTCCAAGCCTGCTTTCTCTTCTTAAAAATGTTTACAAAAATCTTTCTTGGTGGATTATGGTTAGAATTAGAAATAAAATATGCAAAAAAAGCCAAACACATTGTAGGGAAAATGGTAGGAACACAATTTCACAAAATTCACCCAAGATATCCTAAATACATATAACTTGGTAGTTTACTCACATGTTAATAAAGCCTTCTAGGTCATTAATACAATGATTAAACTTGTTAGAATAAACTACATACCTGAGCAAGTTCTTAAATATTAATAGCAACTCTAAATGAGAAAAAAATCTTTTATAGCTATAATTGTGGATCCCTGAGAAATGCTTCTTCCTTGTAGAATTAATTCTAAAAAAAAAAAAATACCATATAAAACTTTAAGGGAAGAAAAAAAATAAAAACCTCTAAAGCAGAAAAGATGTAAATTCTTTGAGTACTTGTGCACTTGAAGTAGAGATTGTTACTGAAAAGCATCCAGTAAAAATTTTCCAAGTGAAAAGCAAATAAAATGAAAGGCTGTCAAAAAGTCTAAATCCATTTACATTAATATTGGGCAATACAGGTAGCAGAATTTGGCTAGCAGTTCTCTGGGAATATACAACAGTAAAATCCTTGGCAATTGGTAGATCTCATTCAAGCTGAATCACCCTGAATTTTGTAAGTGAACCGGTGCAGCTGCCAGTTGGCGAGCCGGTGACTGCGTAACACACTGGCAGGGAATCACACGTGTTGCAGAACATGGTGTCAGGTGACTTGAACAGAGGACAGAGGCTTTGCAACAAGCTTTTCACGATTTAGAAAGGTATTTAGTTATCTAAGGAAGCAACTGTAAGACTCCTGTGAAATTTTTGTTTCTGATTTTTAAATTTGAAAAATGCAAAATGTCAGATGGAGCAAGTTTTCTGTAAAACAGGAAAAGTTATTTGGAAAAAAATGTTTTGCCAAACTGTCACAAATTCCAGAAAATGATGTTTTCTTGTCTTATTTATTTTAAAGACTGATTTGCTTTTACTTACTTACTTACTTTTAGGTGCTTGCTGACCACTGTCATTTCTAACAGTGAATTAAACAACAACAACAAGAAGGATGTCAATACTATCCTGGACTACACTTTGCCTAAGGCATTTGCTCAGGAACAGCAGTTCCTAATGTTTCCCTCATTGTCATTGGATGTTATGTATCTAAGACCCTGTTTCTCCATCTGAGGTCCTCAGATGCTTGAAGATATATTCTTTGAAGTCTGGGAGTACTCTATAACAATATCATAGTTTTATGTTGTCATTTTGATGATTATCGAATGTACTATAGAAGTAAAATAGTTTAAAAAGAGAAAAATGGTGGATGAATTGAATTATCACATGGCACATGGTAGGCATTATAGGCCAAATTAAAAAAGATCTGTGTTGTGGTACTCAACGTATTTTCATATCACAAATTTGCAATGGTGTTTCAGCAAAATATTAATAACATCAGACTTTAATGTTGCTAATTGAAATTTTATTATTTTTATTATACTTGATTTATAACAAGACCATAAGCATTAGGAAGTTATATTTAGTTTTGTTTGCATATTTTAAGTAAAATTAATAATCAAAATCATGTGTCAACCCTTAATGATATAGTTTTCCCCTTATAAGAGGTCCCTACATATTTAAGCTTGAAAAGCACTAATCTAAATTTCTTTTCCACAAGCTGATATATTTTCTGTTGAAGTGTATAATGACAAAGTTGGTCAAAACAACCTGGATGCTATAGAGGGTTCTCAAAAAAATTAAAAATAGAATTACCACATGGTCCAGCAATGTCACTTGTGGGAATATATTCCAAAGAATTGAAATCACGATCTTGAAGAAGTATCTGCACTTCCATGTTCATTGCAGCATTATTCACAATAGCCAAGATATGAAAACAACTTAAACGTCCATCGATGGATAAAGGGATAAAGAAAATGTGGCATTTGCAAAAAAAGAATATTTAAAAAGAAGGAAATTCTGCCATTTGCGACAGGGATGAACCTAGAGGATATTATATTAAGTGAAATAAGCTAGACACAGAAGAACAAATACTGCATGATAGCACTTATTGAGGAATCTAGAATATTAGAACTCACAGTAGCAGGGCGTAGAATGGTGATTGCCAGGGGCCAAGGGGAGGGAGAAATGGGAGGCATCAGTCAAAGGTACAAGGTCTCAGTTATGGAAGATGAATAAGTCCTAGAGATGTTCTGTACAGCACAGTGACTACAGAAAACCATACTGTCCTGTGTACTTAAAAATTTGCTAAGGGGGTTAATCTTATATTAAGTGTTCTTATCACACACATACAATATTAATATTATAATAATAAAGAGGGTGGGAGGAAATTTTTAGAGGATGGATAATTTATGGCGTAGATTGGGGTGATGGTTTCACAAGTGTGTACTCATCTCCAGACTCAAGTTGCATACATTAAATATGTACAGCTTTTTGTATGACAGTCATACCTCAACTAAGTGGTTAAAAAAAGAAAAAAAGAAAGAAAACATGACTGCCGGATTCTAAGCAGGGCCTACTATTGGATGACTTGTCACCTCATGCTTTGGCTCATGTAAGGGATACATGTGATGGGGCCATCACTCCTTGGAGGCCTGGAGTAAAATGTCAAAGTGACACTTCGTCGGCTTGTCTAGGAGTCCTAGGGCTGCGGGCCCCTGGTCCTGCCAGCAGCATCTCTATCACTCTACCTTGGTCTACACTAACTCACTGTCTTCCTCAGCTCCGGGGTTTCTGGTCTTCTTTTCTCTATGGTAAAAATATCAGACCCCCTACTCAAAAGATAATTGTATTTTTAATGGAGAAAATATATAACGACATTAGATATATAATGACACGTATTTTTAATGAAGAAAATATATGACAGCATAAATTTGATAATCTTAGTCAATGAATTTTAGAATATTAATCATCATAGTAACACTTACATTTTTTAAAAAAATGTCCTATACACATGAATATTGCTGAGTCAGTCTCCTGAGAAGGCTTGGTAGACACATGAATGCAAAGACCACTGAAATAATTCATGGCTCACCAAAGGTCCAAGGCCCACAAGTTGGAAGCAGTGTTGCAGCTGTTACTGTTTACAATTTCAGCATAGAGAATGAATTCCATGGTGCTTCTTGACATTGTTAAAAGCTATCAGAAGGACAGCTCCAACAGACAGTGGGATAATTGACAGTCGACATGACTTAAGTCACCTGAGTTGTGGTTATATGTGTATGTGTGTATATATCTCTCAGGTATGTATACTAAATATACTGATATATCTGTATACATATATTGGATATGTAGATCATATATATCTCATATGTAAATATATACATATATAAACATATGTAAATATATAAATACATATATACACACACATATACATTTTAATTCTACCATTCATTTGCAGACTTGGGATAGAGACATTTTTGGCAAGACTCTGGCAGACTTCCTTATTTATGAAACAGACACTAAAAGACAGGACTTCAGGAAGCAGAAAACGAATTATTCATCTTTTAAAACCTTTCCCAGTGTTGTTACCCTGCAATGCGCAACAAACAATACCCAGAGTGATGACACTATTTCCTTAAAAAAAAAAACTTCTTGTGCTGGAATGGGCGGCCAACTTTAGCAAGTGGCTGAATTCCAGAGCGGTGACTGTTGTCAGCTGCCAGAGTAAAAACGTTATCACCTGTTTAAGCACTGCTGACTGATGGATATTCAAACGCAAACCCAAATAGTCGCACCGGCTTTTCAAGCATCAGGGAAGCCAGATGAGACCAGCGTCCCAGAGATACGGTGTCAATGGAGACTTGTTCTCTCTCTCTCTTTTTTTTTTTTTTTTTGCGGTGGAGTAGGAGAGGGAAGGAAGAATTGCATTAAAATGTAATGTTTGTCAATGACTGTGATTAAAAAAAATAAAAAAAAGGAGAAGAAGAAGAAAGAAGAAAGGGGAAACTTCCCAGCCCGTCGCCAGCGAGGGTATGCAGCTATCTGAATGTATTGGTAATGCGAGGGACTGATTAGTCTGGAAGTCTGCCTACAGGTTAGCAGGCCTCATTTCAAATCTCTGACAGCAATATGTGTCGTTTCATGCTTCATCCTCATTCCCCATGTTCAACACAAACCGGGGTCACTCTATATATGGAAATCACTGTCTTCAGGGCAAAAAAATTAAAAAAGGTGAGATTGCCGCTTTAACCTCACTGGCCTCAGAAAATATGTTTTAGTCTGATACATTATACTAGTAGGAATTATTTATCAAGAAGATACAAGCTTGATATTTCAGAAATAATGAGATGTTCTGGTTTTGCAGCTGAAATTTTCTGGTCCACAGAGCATCAGCTATGAATCCAGGGGAATGAAGTAAACTTGCAATGAATGATATACACCAAGCAGCCGGAGAAAAATGGCCGTGGAACGGGTAATATGAAAGTTATAACACAGCACAAAGCTTTCTAGAGCTAAAGTTCCTTTGTTGTTGAGAGAGGAAATATATTTTAAGGAATGATAAAAAAAAAAAACCAGAGGTCCACACATAAAAATCTCTCAGACTTTCCTTCCTGGTATTTTATTTGGCAAATGACCTACAGGACGAGGAAACTGTAATGAACATTACAGTTTGGTTTACTTGAAATATTAAAAAAATTCACGGCAAAATAATCTGAAAAGTCTCATGGCCTGCCATCGCTCTGGAGCACTCTAACATGAATGTGGCAGCTGGAATCAGAAGAAAATGAATAAACAGAGATGATCGTGCTTTTTGGAAACATAGATTTTGCTTATATACGAGGGCTGTCTGGAAAATATCCAACCATTGGCTCCAAGTATCCATTGTATCCATGGCTGGATATTTTCCGGACAGCCCTCGTAGTTCTTGATCAAATTGTCCTAGTAATAAAAGTCCACTTGTCGTGTTATATTTTCAGGACTTTAAAAGGATCCCTAGAAAATAACAGGAAAACACTAACCTAAAAAAGATGACAAACCACCTCCACCACCCCACTCTGGCGTGTCTAGTCCTTAGCAGATCCTTTCCCAGCCTGCTCCCAAATTCCGATCTTTCTCTGTTCTAGACCCACTTGCTAAGATCTGTGAGGCCAATCACAGTTCCACGTACAAAGTCGGGACTGGCCACACCCCAAGGCTCAGCGATTTGAAATCACCCACTGGGGACACCAGGGCTCCTTGGATATTTAGCTAACAAGTCTAATCATGAGGGCACTTCATTTCAAACACAGGGCTGAGAAATGCATGCTTCCTAGCACAAGGTCTTAGACAATAAACGTCGATAATTTAAAACCCTTTGCAAACATAATCACCCCAAGTAATAGGCTTAAATCAGCCTCTAACAGACCTGTGCATTTTCATCGTCTGTCAAGGTAAAAGTATTAATTATTAATAAATACTTCAGGGCAAGAAGTGCTATATTAGGTTGTGTACTGGGTATCAAACAAATAGAATAATCTCTGTACACTTCACTTTCTCAGCTGAAAAATGGAGATAGCAACACAGGGTTATTAGGAGAATTAAATAAGTTAATATTATGCAGAGCACTCAGGACAGGGTGCAATAGAGTAGAAAACATTGGTAAGTGTTGTCAGTTTCCTACTGTGACAAAGAGGCTATCTGACTCTGTGTTAGTCCATTTTGCATTGCTGTCAAGGAATACCTGAGACTGGGAAAGAGATTTGTTTGGCTCATGGTTCTGCAGACTGTATGAGAAGCATGGTGCCAACATCTGCTTCTGGTGAGGGGTTCAGGGACCTTCCAATCAAGGTGAAAGGTGAAGGGGGAGCACATGTCACATGGCGAGAGAAGTGGGTGGGGGAGAGAGAGAGAGTGAGCAGGAGGTACCAGGCTCCTTTAAATAACCAGCTCTTGAGTGAACTAATTGACTGAGAACTCACTCATTACCACAGGGACGGCACCAAGCCATTCATGCGGGATCTGCCCTTATAATCCAACATCTCTCACTTGGGCCCACATCCAACATTGGAGATCAAATTTCATCATGAGATTTGGAGGCCACAAATATCCAAACAATATCAGATCTCAAAGTCTATTTTTCCTTACTAATAGAATACCTGATATTTAACTGGCCCCATGGAATCAGGACTATTTTTCCCAGGTTCCTTTGCAGCGAGGTGTGGCCATGTTTGGGAACAATGTTTTATAGGAAGTGTCACATGCAACTTTCAGATAGTGTTCTTAAAGTGTCCCTTACCCCTTTCTGCTGTATAGAATGTGGCTGTAATGGCTGGAGCTCAAGCAGCCAGTTTGGACCAATGAGGGGAAGCTACATGATGAGCAAAGCAGAGCATCAAAGGAGCCTGGGGCCATGACAACTTCATTAAATTGCTTTGCTAACCCTGGATTTTCTATCTCTGAGGTTCTTTAATGTTGGAGAAATACATTTCTATTTTGTTTAAACCACTGTTATTTTGGATTTTCATCACTTGTGGCAAAACTCAATCCTAAATGATATATCTCTTTTGAAATTGAATGCCCTCTAAAAATTTTTTAAGTGGGGAGAAAAGCTTGCTGGATAGGGCATTGGCATCCCAGGCATACCTGCTGTCACAGATATCTTAAGAATATGAGGCTGTGACTGGCACAGACATTAATATATAACATATATAATAAAAATTTAATATGACAAGCATTTGTAAGTCGAGAAAAAGTCTTGAGTTTCATCTTAACCTTCCTTTCTTTTAAAAAGAAATATAATGGCTGTGGGCCTTGCATTCCCCTGGGGGTGGTTCTAACCCTAGATACAATGAGTGCCAGGCATGAAGGGCTAGCAGCCTTCAAGAAAAATTGAGACAGTTTTCACCATAGTATGATGAAAATACTGTTCTAAAATGTGTAAGGAGGTGGAAGACTATGATCCTTATGCAATTTGATTATAACCCAGATACGTTTTAATCACAAATTTTCATAGTATAGTTTAGATTGCCAGATGGTTTCAACAAATATACCAAACTTGATTCAAAAATTGTAAAAGTATTTTCTATTGTATCATATACTATTTATATTAAACTATTGGGATTTCATTGGTGATCACTTATGTTACATCTTCTATTTTACATTTGATTTATAGCTTTTTTCAAAATTTTATTCTTAAAAAAAGCATATTTTGCTTCCTGTTAAAGACTCTCTGCTTACTCAATATTCATTCTTTCCTTCCTTGCTAACCCCGATTTTGTTCAGAACAACAGGCCCAGTTAAGTATAGCAGTATTCAGTGTCCCAGACCCCTTGAAGATGAGGGTGACCGTGTGACCCAGCTTTGCCCAGTTAGAATCGAGTGCATATTTTTAGGGAGGGGTGGGAAACCCTTTGCTTTCCTGATAAAAGAAGACAGATAAGACTGATCCTGCCTCAGATGTTAATGCCGTGGCTGGAGAGGCAGGAGCCATTTGCCTGAGGTGACAGGTAGAAGGACAAAAGCCAACATGCTAGAGAGGGAAAGTGGAAAGTCCAAAAGAGCCTGGTTCTCTGATAACATCACTGAGAACATGAATGAACACTCTTAGTTACCTATCTCCAAACTTTGCATGGACAAAAATAGCCCTTGACTTGTTTAAGGCAATGTTAGTTGGGTTTATGCTACTCACAGTCAAAGACATTCCTAACTGATAAGCTCTCAAGCAAATAAAATAAGCATAAAAAGAACCCAAATTCCCTTTTTAATTACTCCACACCTAATATGTGTATAGATGAACATTTTTAATGATTTCAGTAGAATATTTTAGCCTTAGCACATATGTTTCTACTGCCACTAAGTGAAAGTAAAGAAATTTTAAAAAGTATAATCCTATGCAATGAAGAGAAATGAAGAGGTTCATAAGTGGGTGAGGCGATTGAAAATTTTCTGAACGAAAGAGAGTGAATGGAAAATTACTGATGAAGACACAAAGCAGAGAAGAAAGCACAAAGCATGCATATTATGTTTGGTTGACAACATCTCACTCTACACTGAGTTCCTAGTCAGCCTTCCTGTGGCCTCATTCTTAAATATGAATGGTCAATCAAGAATCATTAGAACTATCTATACAATTAAATAGATTGGCAAGAGATTACAAACCAAAACTCACTCACAGCAATGTTGGGACCCAGAGACACACACATACAAACGTAAACAGAGGCCAACAAAAACATCCAGGACACCAGGGCCTTCTTGCCATCTGTTGAAAATGAAGGAAACCCAAAAGTTTTGAGTCTTGCATTTGAAGAAAGCCTAACAAATCAAAGATAAGCAAACAGAAAAACTGAACAGGAAAAAGCAGGGATAATTCACATCAGAGGAAAAAAACCCTAAAAAAAAAAAAACCCCTTAAAAACAAATCCTCCAATGGGAATTCTTAGAAAGATTCGAGAAGATAGTATATCCAGAAAATAAAAGTAATATATCATGAAAAGGAATGATTTGAAAACTCTTGAAAATTAAACACTTGATTGTTGGAATAAAAATAGTAATAGAACATTCGAAAAATAAAAAAAAGATTTTTTTAAAGTAGAGCAGAAATTCTCAGACAAAAAATATGAGAGAAGGAATAAGGACACAGAGAATCAGTTCAGGTGAGCCAATGTACAATTAATAAAAATAAAGAAAAACATAAAGAAATTTTCCAGAGGTGAAGAGAGGCACAAATCTTCAAGCTGAAGGGGACTGGTGAGTATCCAATAGTTTGCATAAAAATTTCCAAACCTAGACAGTTATAAAATTGCAGAATGACAAGAAGGATCTCATATATTTAAAACATTTAGTGAGGAAAAAAATAGATCACTTACAAAAGAATTAAACTACCATCAGACCTCTCATCAGCAATTTTGGATGCTAAGAGGCAGTGTCTTTAAAGCTCTGAAAAAAAAGAGGCATTTTATATATGGCACTGGTTCTTGATCAAAAAAAGGAAGAAGAAGAAGAAGAAAGAAGGAAGAAGGAAGAAGGCATTTAAATGGATTTCTATACCCAGCCAGTGTATTCATCAGTCATAATGGCAGAATAAATGTACTTGTAAAGTTTATTTTTCCTACACCCTTCTTTGGGAAATTATTTTAGGATATGCACCAGTAAAATGAGGGAGTAAATCCAAAAAGGCAAGACAGGAAATTGTAGATCCAACCCAGGAGAGCCAAGAAAGGTAGTTCCAGGAAGACAGAGACCTAGAAAATAATTAGTCCAGACTAATGCAAGTGGATAGAAATCTCCCTGAAGAAGGTCTCCAGGAAAGAAGAGATTCCATTGGTTGGGTAGAGAAATTAAGAAAGAAGAAGCTGATTGATAAAGATACAGAATGCATGAGATAAAATGAGAACTAGTAATAAAAACTTCATGTGAGAAAAAAAGTAATCCAAAAGAAGTGATGGTTCAAATATGAAGTAACTGGTTCCAAGTAGCATAAAAAGAATGAAATTGATTCCAAGTAAAAGATAAAATGAGTACAAAGCTGAACGATATCAAAGATATTATAAGAAGGCACGTGATGCTTCTTCTCTCAAGCAGATAAGAGAGCCAATCAGAATCTGATGGAAAATCAGAACGCTGTACAAAGCATGTGATTCCAAAGCAAATAAAAATGAGGCAAGCTTTTCAGTAAGTGATGGAGTGTAATGAAGACGATTCCTTTGTAACAATACTTGTTAAGTGGAATTGGAGACATTACTTTGGAGGTACAGAGTTGGAAATATAATTCTATCATGACACTTGAATCTGCAGTGAACGATATTACCATAGTAACTTTTCAGTAAAAAGACAGTATAGCCAGCAGAAATCGGGAGGTAAGAGCTGGGGAGAAGAAGAGAGGAGCCACTGTCCTTACCCTACAAAGTTGAGAGTTAAGCTGTACTGTCTCCAGCTGACAGAATGAGAAATAGAGATTTAAGCATATTTATTAACTTACAAAAGTAAACTAGTAGGAGTAAAATGAACTGATATTAAAATGTGAAGATGAAGGATATAAGTGAAGTCAAATCTCCTTGAGAAATAGAGAAATGGAGGTGAAGTATATAATTTAGAGATGTAAAGTAACCACTGGAAGTACTAAAAATAGAGATTGTTTACAATGTTATCTCTAGGGAGGCGGCTCTGCCCTGGAAGGGTTGAGCAAGGAGCTATTCTTTCCATTACAAGCTCTTTGTACTATTTGTTTTTTTAGTCATGTGCATATATTACTTTTATTTTAATTAAAATCCTTTCCACATAGAAATTTGCCACAGGAGTTGAAACAGATTATCAAATCAATTTAAATGAACTTAAAGCAATAGATTATTTGCTGTAAAAATATTTTCATTTATTGAGGATGTTTCCCCAAGGGAAATGAATATTATATCAAAGAAATCAACTTCTTCATAAAGAATATTTTTCAATAGTAACAATATCCAACTTTTAATTGCTTTATTTTAAAAAAGAGATTTCTCATGGTAAGTTGAATTCAAAGCACTCAGAGTGCAATCTGGAGACTTTTCAAAAGGAAACCATTTCTCCAGAAATTCGGGTCTTGCATACACAATGTTTCAGAGGCAAAAGAATTGGTCTCTTAAAGATGTAAATACACCTTTAGGTAACACAGTACTAAATTAAATTTAAGTATTTCTTATTTTTAGGCAATCAGCCTTGTGTGTGAATTTAAAACTTCCAAATATTCCTTGCTCTGAAAGAGCGTGGAAAGACACAGACTTGTCCCTGGAATTCTCTTCCCAGCAGCTCTCCCGCCTCACCACCTGGCCAGCACCTGTTAGATTTCAGGACTCGACTCACATAATCTTCTCAATGTCATAATCCCTTTGTGTTCTCACTGTGCCCGATACATATGGCTGTTGCTGCATTGTTTATATGTTTATCCCCATCTAGAGTAGACAGGGGAGAGCTTTGTGTCTCCTCGTGTCTGGTACCATGCCTGTCACCAGATAGCAGCCCAGATAATGGTTTTTGGACGGATAGATGAATCCTCTGCCCTGCCCAGATCTGTTTTGATTTCTCTTGCATATATCAAATACCCCATGCATTGGTTCATTTAGGTAAAAAGGATTAGTATAAAGACATAGGTTTATAAAAAATGATAAGAAAAGAGAAACGTTAAGTTGTCAACCGGTGGAGTTGACGGAGACCATTTTCACACTAACCTGCCATTCCCTACTTCCTTCCCTCCATCATTTTCTCATCTCCCTTCTGATTTCCCATCTAATTCCAAACAACAACAAAAAAAAGTATTTGAAGTGGTGCACAAAAAAAATACATAAATGTAGATCCAAAATAGAATAAGTGCCACAACCAGGAAAGGTGTTCATTTATTCTATAAATATTTTTGATCATCTATGTGCCAGGCAATGTGCTTGACATCAAGGATGAAAAGATGAAACAACCCTGCTCGCATGGAGATTCCGCTGTCGTGGAATAAAATTCTTTCTCTAATTGAACAGTAAATTTGGTTCTGAGATTTCAAAATACAAACAAAAAGGGAAACACATTAGGATAAGTTGTTTTCATTTTGTGTGACAAAACATTTCAGGAAAGACTCTATATTCCCCCCAGACATGTACATTAAGAAGATTAAATGAGAGAATGTACATGACATGAAAGCACAAACAAATGTTAGTTGTTACATAAGGGACACTAAGCAATGTTTCAACAGTGACTTTGGAGGGTACTGCAATACAGGTCATGGAGATCCAATGTCAGGCACAATACAAGTCTCCCAAAACTTCTATTTTAAGTCCCCATTCTATGGGAGTGGTAGAAACCTGATTCTAGTCTATTGGAGTTTCCCTCATTTCCCATGGGCTTAAAATAAAAATTAAGTTTATAGAGAAAATAAAATCAAATGTTGCATTCCTAAATTTGCGGACTGAGTCATCCTGATACATGTGGGAGCTTGTCTTGGATTGCTGAGGATTTTTCTGCAGTATCGTAGCTCTCTGCACTGTGGACTGATTATAGATTCTAGAATTAGAGCTGAGTCATTTGAGCAACAGCCTTGCAGTGAAGAAGAATTAGAAAGTAGAGATGGTGAGGGCTCCTGGAATTCACTTCCAGTGAACAGTTTTGAGATTGAGTTTGCAAGAATACTAAGAAAGCTTTAAATTCCCTGGTTGGACGCACTGTGGTCAGAAGATGAAAAGAAGAGTGTAATGTTAAACTTCGCCAGAGTTTGGTGATAATATTAAGTGCCTTGATTCCAAGGAGTATACCGAGAAAGTGAGCAACATCAATATAATAGAACTGACTCCATCTTTTGTTTGACTGTTGACAGCTTTTAAGCCTCAATCCTTTTTGTTTCCCTCTGCCCTACACCTGGGAAAGCTGATAAGAAAGTAAGAGTAAACTCTCACTTGGGTGCTGGTGAAAAGTTTAAAACACATGTAGAATCTTCACCCTGGTCCCACCTTCTAACTACCATAAAAATTTCAAGCCAGTCTTCTTTCCCTGCTCTCTCAAGAATTTCCAAACCACTATTGGGACTGAAAGAAAAACAACAACAGCAAAACAATAATTAATCCAATGAACAATTGAACAGCAGAAAATAGAGGAAAATAGCAAGAAAATATACTTAAAAGAAAACATAAAATAAACTGGTACAAGTAAACCCAAATAGATCAGAAATCACAATAAATATGAATGAATTAAATTTCTCTTTTAAGTAAAAGATTTCAGAGTGAGTTAAAAAACATAATCTTGCTGTATGTTATTTGTAAGAAATACATCTTTCAAGACATTGCTTGGAGAAGTTGAAAATGAAGACATAAAAGTATACATACCAGGAAAATGGAAAGAAAAATAAAGTGGTATAACAATACATCAGACAAAATTGAATTCATTGTGAAGGCACTGAATGAAACATGGTATAAATATAATCAACCAAAACATAGAATGACCTTGAAACTTTTTTGTACCAAATGGCATAGTTATAAAACATATGAAGAAAAAACAGGTAGAAATACATAGAGGAAAATGACAAATCTGTCATCATTACGAGATTTTTCTGAGAAAATCTATTTATGACCTGAATATAAGACCACGACCTGGCCTTACATAGGATTTTGGGAAGAATGGAGATGATATGACATTGGTGGATTTTTTCCAAAGTGAGAGTGTTTAGGAATTGCTTGTCCTTTAGGTGTAGACATGTGGATACTCCAAGTGCTGTGGTCTCCAAGCCCTGGGCCATGGAGTACTGGTCAGCGGCTGGTTAGGAACCGGGCTGCACAGCAGGAGGTGAGCAAGCTAAGCTTTGTCTGTATTTACAGCTGCTCCCCATCCCTCGCATCACCACCTCAGCTCTGCCTGCTGTCAGAACAGTGGTGGCATTAGATTCTGCATTATAGTGAGTTGTATAATTATTTCATTATATATTACAATGTAATAATAATAGAAATAACGTGCACAATAAATATAATGTGCTTGGATCATAATAAACCATCCACCATGCCCCCCACCCCACTCATGGAAAAACTGTCTTCCATGTAACTGGTCCCTGATGCCAAAAAGGCTGGGGACCACTGTTCCAGTGAGACTGTTGCTGATTGGTTGATATGTAATTTGTTCATCAGAGTGAAGCTGCTGTTGATTGGCTGACTTTCAGAAGCCGCTTTATCGATGCAAAGTTGTCAGCAACCAATTAGGACATTTATAAACCCAGTTCTTATGTTTATTTGCTGCTCTGGCCGAAGAACAACCAGTGCTTTTCTACAAAGAGAGGAACTTTTATTCTCAGGATCCTGCCTTCAAGGAGACAAGTACACAAACAACTGTTATTCGAAATAAAGCAGTGTAGTATTCTGTAATGAATGCTGGAATTGAAGTCCAGAGATCTGGGTTAAATTGCAGCTAAGCGACTTGCGTAAGGCAATTAACACTTCCGGGTTTCAGTTTTCAGAAACAGATTTCAGGTTCTGGAAACTCTAATAATAAACCCTGCTCACTTCACAGTGATGGGCAGACATACAATGAATTGCTGTATGTAAAAATATTTGGCAGATTGGTGCCAATTAAAAATAAGACATTATTGTTATGTGCTATAAAAAGACAGAATAGAAGACTTTTGAGATTAAAAGCAGGAGAATCATTGCACCAAGCAAATTGCACGAGGGAAAGTGGGGCTCATGGAAGAGATGACACTGATGTGGGCCTTGAAGAATGGCTTCATGTATAAATGAGCCCAACACACAGAGGACCAAGGTAGGGACCTTCGTGGTAAGAGCAAAAGCACAGATGTGGAAAAAAGAAAGAAATGACAAACAGTTTGGTTTACATGAAATATAGAAACACATAGGAGAAGTCGTAAGAAACAAGGCTGTGAAAATTATGTGGAACCTAACCTGGTATACTACACTATAGGCTTAGATGTTGTTTGATAGAAATGTACAGCCCCTGAAGGGTTGGTTTTTTTTTCTTCTGGGGATACGTCAGAAAAGATCCTGAAGGGTTTTGAACCAGATTTTTCTAGACATGTGCCTTGGCAAGATAAGCCTGATCTGGTATATGATTGCAGAATGAACTGGAGGGTTGAGACAGAGGTGGGGAGGAAGAAGAGAAGCTTTCACAGCAATCTTGGGGCCCTAGTGGGGGTGACCCATGAAAATAGAAGGGGATAGCAGCAGAGAGCACAGTGCCAGGGCGGAGTCGACAGGGTGTGCTTAGGTCGAAGAGCAAAAGTCAGGATGAGTCTGGGATTTCAAGCACCAGTGACTAGATATAAGAAGTCAGAAGGAGGAGATGGCTTGGAGGAAGAGAGGAAAGATCCGTTTGGACGTGAAAAGTTTGGGATACATGGAGTGGGTCATGGAACTATCAGATCTAGAGCTTGGGAGTGAGATCTAGCTTGTGCGTGTGTGCGTGTGTGTGTGTGTGTGTGTGTGTGGTGGTGTGTGTGGTGTATATGGGTGTGTGTGTGTTGAGGAGTCAGCCGTGCTAAACTGACAGTTGAATAACAGGAGTAAATGTTGTGCGAACAGAAAGTTTAAGACACAGTCTTGAGGACTTATATTTAGAGGGTAGGGAAAGAAAGTGGAGTCATGGAAGAAACTTTAGGAATGTAAGAGGATACCCAGGAAAGTGTACTATAGATAAAACCTAAAAATGCTGTAATTTCAGGTATGAGTAAGAAGTCAGTTATGCCAAAGACCGCACTGGAGTAGAGTAGCATGAAGTCTTGGAAGGCGTTGGATCTGAAAAGGAGGCAATCTTCTCAGAAGTTTCCAGAGGGGCGTGGTGGCTCACGCCTGTAATCCTAGCACTCTGGGAGGCCGAGGCGGGTGGATCGCTCAAGGTAAGGAGTTCGAAACCAGCCTGAGCAAGAGCGAGATCTGTCTCTACTAAAAATAGAAAGAAATTAATTGGCCGACTAAAAATATATAGAAAAAATTAGCTGGGCATGGTGGCATGTGCCTGTAGTCCCAGCTACTCGAGAGGCTGAGACAGGAGGATCACTTGAGCCCAAGAGTTTGAGGTTGCTGTGAGCTAGGCTGAGGCCATGGCATTCTAGCCAGGGCAACAGAGTGAGACTCTGTCTCAAAAAAAAAAAGTTTCCAGAACCCAACTGTGCATTTGAAGAGTAGCAAGGAGAACTAAATGTGAGTGTAGGATACCTTTTAAAGACATTTAGCATAAAAAAGAGGATTGAAATAGGATGGAAGTATCAGAAGAAAGATTTTTAGAATTTAACAGGCAGAGAGGAAAGAGCCAGAGAAAAGGGAGAGATTGAAGATGCTGGAAAAAGATAATAGAAAATTGATAAAGCAAATTTCTAGAGGGAGCAGGTGTGTCAGGTTCTGAAGGAGCCAGGGCACTTCTTCCCCAGAGAAAGGAGAGTGAATGAAGCATTTGTGATGATATAGACAGAAAAGTTGAGGCAGAGATGAAGGAAA
Organism: Cheirogaleus major; assembly: GCA_963574435.1. Taxonomy (NCBI): domain Eukaryota; kingdom Metazoa; phylum Chordata; class Mammalia; order Primates; family Cheirogaleidae; genus Cheirogaleus; species Cheirogaleus major. The sequence continues at coordinate 25,615 of CAUYPO010010733.1, forward strand.
TTAAGGAATTAGTAATTGAGCGTTCTTGATTTCCTTTATAAAAGGAAAAGTTTATGTGCAAAGAGTCATGAGGTAAGGGTCAAACTGTAACTTCAGAGAGGAAAAGGCTTGGGTAGGAATGCAATTAGAAGCTCGTAAGACAGATCTGGTTATCAGCTACCAAGTGAGGATAAAATTGAGTTAATATTTTGTTATCTCTAAATCAGCAAATAGTTATAAGATAGTAGAAGTATTAGCAGAACTGGAGGGATTCAAGGGCTAGAAACATGGAGGAATTAGGTTGCAGTGATGAACGGAAAGCTCTGAGTTCAAACTCTTGGAGAGCAAACAAAACTGCACGGGTTAAGGATCTCTGGTGATGCCCTGAGAATTGGGAATTCATTGGAGATGATGATTGCCATAGGTTAGATGGTGAAACAGCCATGGTGCTGGTGTGTTAGAAAGAAGGGTTCTCAATGAAGAGGAGATTGGCACCAATTATGAGGGAAGCTCAGGGCAAGGCATGAGGATGAGCTGGAGCTGACAGAGATCCGCAGCGAGGATGGGAGATTGAATAAAAGATCAACAGTGACTGTGTACAGGAGCCAGAGAGAAGACATCGGTGAGCAATGATGACAAAAAACCATGGTCAAACAGCCTCTGGGCAGATGGTAGAGTCCTGCTGTGGCTCTCACACAGGAAGCCCTTGTGAATGATTCTGTCACAAGGCAGGTAGAAAAATGAAGAGCAGGCATTCGATGGGGTAGTATGACTTTGGAGGCTTCACTAAGATTAGATGTTTAAAAGAATGCTTCCTCATACAGCTGCTTCTCTCTCTCTCTCTCTCTCTCTCTCTCTATCTCTCTCTCTCTCTTTTTTTTTTTTTTACCAGACTCAAACTCATAGAATTTTTTATTTTTAAACACAGGGTCTTGCTCTGTCACCCAAGGCTGGAGTGCAGTGACCCAATCAAAGCTCACCACAGCCTTGAACTTCTGGCTTCAGGTAATCCTCTCACCTCAGCCTCCCGAATCACTGGGATTAGAGTTGTGAGCCACCATGCCCGGCCTCTCTCATGTGGCTTCTTGATGCATGGAGTCACTCAGTCAAGTTTCACTTGGTTTAAACCAACGCATAAGTTTTCTGCCTTTTCTAAAAAGACAATGCCTTAACGGAGGCCATCCATTGAGCATAATCAATCATTCACCCAGACAGGTGAATGGATCTTTGATAGGACACAGTGGAGACAGTGCAAGAGAACATGGGGCATCCAAGGACGGAGGGCAGAAATGCCTCCCCAGGAAGAAAGGGGAGCAGGAGAAGGCTGAAGGTGTTAAGCCTGGCTCATCTGCCTGGCCAGGAAGAGCAGTCTCTGCAGGGCTCAGGTACAGCAGGCCCCATAGAGAGGTGAGTGCAAGGATGCTTGAGATTTGACTCTCACCTGGAGAGCTTGACATCATATTTAAATACTAGAGTCAGTCTTCTTGTATTTAAAGTACTGGCTCAAATTGCCGCCATTTTAAATGGCCATAAATGATCTACATCTTCTATTATATTTAGCAGCACTGCCTAATAGCAATATAATGTGAGTCACAAATGTGAGCCACAGATGCTATTTTAAATATTTTCTAGTAGAGACGTTTAAAAACGGAAAATGAAATAAAGGAAATTAATTTTGATAATTTATAATTTTTTTTTATTTCAGCATATTATGGGGGTACAAATATTACGGTTATGTATATTGCCCACGCCCCCCTCCCCCCTCGAGGCAGAGCCTCAAGCATGACCATATCCCATACATTGCACATCTTACTCATTATGTTTGTATATACCCATCCCCTCCTCCCCCCTCCTACCCGCCCAACACCCAACAAATGTTATTCCTACATGTCCACTTAGGTGTTGATCCGTTAATGCCAATTTGCTGGTGAGTACATGTGGTGAATTTATAATTTTTTAACCCAATAAAACCAAGATATCATTTCAAAATGTAAACATATTTTGAAAATTATTGAGATATTTCTTTTTTTCTACTAAGTCTTTGAAATCCAGTATGTATTTTACACTTATAGCACATCTCAATTTGTTCTAGCCGCATCTCAAGTGCTCAATGGCTGCATGTGGCTGGTGGCCGCCATATTGGACAGCTCAGGGCTATCGTTTAATATACACCTGTATCCACAGTGCAGTGCAGATAGTATGTGCCTGGGGAAATTAGGAAGGGGCAGAGATTAAGGAAGGCTGAAGTTGGCAGGTTGAGGAATTCCTCATGGAATTGAGGAAGGAGTTTCAAATTAGGATGGGTGGAAGGGAGTTGGGAATAGGCCATTCCAAGGCAAAAAGGCTCTGGGGACATTGGTAGTGGAGAAGCAGAGGTAGAAAACTCAACAGTCCCAGAACAAAGAGAGTCACGAGTCTATCTAAGCGTCTAGTTAGCTGAAAGCAGCTCGATTGTTGTTCTTTACAATTGTTGCCTCTTTGGGTGTGGCTTCCCCTTGCCCAAATTTACAGCTTGGTCCGGAGCGCCTCACATTCCTCCCACTGTGTGTGTAAGCAGTGAGGATGGGCCGAGCTGGGTTGCATCGACAAAATGTTGATTACCTATAACTGGGTTTTCACTTTGCAGATTTGTCCTTCACTCCGCAGCGTTTGATCCTGCACCCAGCAGCATTTTATGAGGAACTTGGGGGAGGGGGGATGCAAATAAAAAAAAAGGAAAGAAAATGTCCTCACAAAACAAAAACAGTATTTTCAGAATTCACTCTGCTGCTTTCAGACTATTTCCATCAACCCTCTTATTCATTTTGATTTATTTCTATCCATAAGCAGACTAACGCTTCTCTATGCTTTTATTGTTCTTCAAGAATAGGCCTTCTATTGGAGGAAAATAATGTCTCTACGACCACCACTTTGCTCAATGCAGATCTTCATTAATCTGCAGCCACAGAACAGGCTTTTAGCAACGAGCACTTTTGATGGGAATTGAATTTGATATTGCATTATGGTTGTAGGGAGTCTCACAATAGACTGTGTTCCTTTCTGTGTCTGAACACAATCAGAGAGACCCAATTAAATAATTTGGTGCAATAATGGAAAACAAAAGAGTACGAAGGCTTAAAGTGAGGGCTTCAGCATTTGTATTCTCTCATTTCTGTATCATGTTAATTAATTTGCCTCAGAACCAAAAGGAAGAACACAATGTAGAACAGCAGAGCTCATCTACAACATGTAGACACTTAAAATGCAGATACCAGACCAAATGGACTCTTAAGGAAAGGGCAGTGTATTAGTTTCCTAGGGCAGCCGTAACAAAGTACCCCAAACTAGGTTGCTTAAAACAGCAGAAATGTATTTTCTCACCATTCTGGAAGCCAGAAGTTTGAAATCAAAGTGTCAGCAGGGCCACACTCCCTGTGAGGCCCTCAGTAAAATCCTTCCTTGCCTCTTTCTTGCTTCTGGTGGTGGCCATCAACTTTGGCTTTCCTTGGCTTGTAGCTGCAGCCCTCTAATCTCCGTCTCTGTCGTCACCTGGCGTTCTCTCCCTGTGTGTATCTGTCTTCACCTGGTGTTTTCCTCTTCTTATGAGAACACCGGTCATATTAGAGTAGGACCCACCTAATGACCTCATCTTAACTTGATTACATCTACAAAGACCCTATTTCCAAATAAGGTCACATTCACAGGTAACAGGGGTCAGGTCTTCAACATATGTTTTGCAAAGCACAAGACAACTAGTGATGGGCAATCTATGCATTTCCATGCAAAGAATAAAGTTGCTACTTGGCTAATTCTGAATGATCCCCTGCTTGGTCCAGGTGGCAATAGCAGTCATTGATCCTTGTGCAATTGAAGAGAGAGCATGCTGGAGTTCCACAATAGTATCTTACAGGAAATAATGTGACTTTACTATAAAACCAAGATGTGAAAATGAACACAGTTAGCATTCTAAGAGGACAACAGCCTGGTCAGACTGTGTTTGGATAGCTTCCATCAAATACTCTAGACAACAAGCACACCAGGAACTTTGATTCTCAACTGTGACTTTAAGGTTGTCCTCAGCACATAAACACGGTCGTTGCTCCAGCAATGGGTGCTTTTGCGCCAGGAAGAACTGGGTGGGGGAGTTTGTCCCTGCTGCACTCATCATCTCTAATCCCGACCCATGTGTGCAACATACCCTTTTTCAAACTTTATCCTGGGTTTCTGCAAAACATGAGAAAATAGACACCTACAAAAGGATGGTGCTAAATGGAGGCAGACATAGAGTTGGTTATGTCCTGTAGTTTTGTCTGTTACCCTGCACTAAGCAATACACTGGACAAACTTCCCTCTTACCTGTGACCTAAATAAATGGCATCTCTTTGTACAGTCTGCCCCAGGCATGCATATTTCTAAAACTTAGCTAAATTAACGGCCATTATATATGTTGTCAGCAAGGAAGGAATGATAATTAATACTGGAGCCAAGTATATATACTCATTCGACAGACCCAGTAGTAAAAGGAGCCCGTTGAGATTGATCAGATAAAGGAATGGTTTAGAGCTCAAGGGGTCTTGGGCTATGGGCAGGTTCACTTTTCAGGGTGACCCAGTTTTAGTTAGTTTATAAAAGAAAAGGGCACCAGGGTGGGTGCGGCATTAGCTTTGGGATGCATCTTGTGCCTGCGACCCAGACACAGAAAACAGCTCGTTGGGACTTGGAAGGAGGAAATGTGGAGAGGGGCATGACTCCTCCTTGGGGCCCAGGAGCTGCATTTTCTGTTCACCAGCCACACCATGATTTGGAGTCTAGTTCTCTTCTCTTTTAAAGTTGAGGTTGCACCATGAGAGAAGTGCTAGGGGTGTGACGGAAGAAAGCTGAAAGAGACTAAGGTGGAGAAACCGAAGCTTTTGGAGTCAGCCCCGCACATGAATTCAGGCTGATCCGCGTACTTGCAATGTAATAGACAACCTAGACAGGCTACTTAACATCTCCGAGCCTCAGTTTCTTCATCTGTAAAATGGGACTCATAGCACATTCCTCACTGGGGTCTTGGGAACGTTGGGGGATGAAATGTGTGAAGTCTCAGGCAGATTGTAATTGCTCCATAAATATTAGTTCCTAAGTGCCCCTCAATATTTATTAGGCCTCAGAGGGTCACTTTACCAGCCCCCCTGAAGCTGATAACCCCACCTTGCTCCTTATAGAGGTAGACTTTACCCAAACAGTGCTTCCCAGCCAACATTTTTACATCATGGCACACAGAGAAAATGCTAGTGCTTGTGCAGTACCCTGGAATAAACAAGTGAGACTGCTCATAGGCTACCCCAGGTCCCGCCTGGTCAGACCAAGGGCTAGATCAGGATGTCAGCGCCACACAGCAGTGTCTGTCAACCCCACAGCTCACTAAACCACTTCGGAGCTTGTTCAAACAAACAAACAAAGCAACAAAGACACAGATGCCAGGGCTTTGGCACGGGGTGGGTGTATTTAAACAGTGGCTCGGAGGATTCAAATGTGTTGCCAAAGGCAGGATCCACTGCAGTGCCCGTGGTAGCAGGAAGCCACTAATTGGGCAGATTCCACTAGCATAAGTGGAAGACCTGTCCTAGAGGTTATTTTTAGCTATATAATATTTTTCTAGCAATTTTTTATTGTGTTAAAATATACATAGGATTTACCATTTTAACCATTAGTAAGTGTGCAAATTCAGTAGCATGAAGTGCATTCGTGATTTTGTGGAACTATCACCACTATCCATTTCCAGAACTTTTCATCATCCCAAACAGAAACTCTGTACCCATTAAGCAATAACTCCCATTCCTCCCTCCCGCAGCCCCTGGTAACCACCATTCTGTCTCTATGAATCTGACTTCTCCGGTACCCCACTGTCTTAGGCAGTTCAGGCTGCTATAACAAACGGACTGGGTGGTTTACGCAATAAACATTTATTTCTCACAGTTCCGGAGGCTGGAAGTCCAAGATCAAGGTGTCAGCATGGTCGTGTTTTGGTGAGGGCTCTTTTCTGGGTTGTAGACAGCCAACTTCTTGTGGTATCCTCACATAGGAGAAAGAGGTCGAGAGAGCTGCCTGGGGTCTCTTTTGTAGGGCACTAATCCCATTTATGAGGGATCCATCCTCATGACCTAATTACCTCCCAAAGGCCACACCTCCTAATATCCTCAGATGGGGGTTAGGATTTGAACATATGAATTTCGGGAGACACAAACATTCAGTCCATAGCACTCACATAAGTCGAATCATACACTTTATACTTTTGTGACTGGCTCCGTTCACTTAGCAAAATGTTTCAAGGTTTGTCCATGTTATAGCATGTGTTGGAATTCCATTCCTTTTTCAGGTAGATTAATATTCCTTGCATGTACAGATTGCATTTTGTTTATCTGTTCATCTGCTGAGGGACATTTGGGTTGTTTCTGCCTCTTGGTTACTGTGAATAATGCTGCTATGAACGTGGGCGTCCAAGCATCTGTTTGGGTTCCTGCATTCATTTCTTTTGGGTCTACACCTAGGAATGGAATTGTTGGATCATATGGTAATTCTGTGTTTAACTTTTTGAGGAATTGCCAAACTATTTTCCTTAGTAGCTGCACCATTTTACATTCCCACCAGCAACTCATGAGGTTTCAAATTCTGTACATCCTTTCCAACACTTGTTCTTTTCTTTCTTTTCTTTTTTTTTTTTTAATATATTCATCCTACTGGTGTGAACTGGTCTCTCATTGTTGTTTTCATTTGTGTCTATTTAGTTCTGTCGCTCACAGTAACCCTGGAGGTGGGCATTCTCAGCCCTTGACTTTAGAGATAAGGAGGCTGAGTCCAGGAGCCTAAGATGGCACAGACAGGGTAGAGGCAGCGACGGGGTGTGAAGCCATGTCGTCTGTAGATACACACCGCAGTGACCGTCTAAAGAAATCCTGTGGATAACCTAAGATGAAAAATCCTTAAGTAAACAACACCCTTTCATCTTTTTTTTTTCTAAGTCCAGATGGTCCTGATTTGCTTAAATTGAAGTCAGCTTGCCTGGCACCAGCTGTGGGCCTTAAATTTCTGCCGACTTCCTTAAAAATATGGTAGGACCATGTTCCCACCAGAGTTCAGAATCCTTCCATTTCACCACATATGACCAGAAATTATTACTGAAGACTGTGGCCACAAGTCCCTGAGAACAAGGACTCACATCACCGTCACGGCCGGGATCCCGGAATTAAGCCGCTGGGGTCTCTTTCTGATGTGGACTCCCTTTGTCGTGGGACTCATACGTGACTCTCCCAGCCCCGCAGAAGGTGAGGCCATATCAGGTGCCCCTTTGTGACCGACACGTCAGTAGTGAACTTCCCTTCCCATGACAGTCATCTTACCTGCCACCGCCAGGGCAGGCAGGGGGAGCGTTTGGAGGGAAGGCAGGCGGGACATCTGGTGTTCCCCTGAGTTTCCAGCGACAGCATCCATAGGGCCCGTTGTTTTCCTACCACCTGCAAGGAGAGAATGAATACATCTAAGGAGAAATTCTTCGTAGTTAAAAGCATCAGATAATAAAATCCCTGTACACTTTGTATTTTCACATTTTGGGAAATATCCAAACATAATGAAAGTTATTTTGAAATCCATTAGCAAAAGAAGATTTAATAAGGCAAGATGACTGCAGTGGACAACCCTGCCTTGATGTGTGTAGGTGGTGGAAGTCTCTCCTCTTCCAAAGTTATGCTGGTGTTTGAGTGGAGAGAGACACTGTCCCCTCACCGACTGGCTGTGCAATCGCTCTGGTGGGTTAGGGGTGGGCTTGGGTAGAATGCTGTGCTGTCTGATGCAGAGTGAAGTCAGAGAGCTTCACAAATGCAGGATGTTAGTAATCCTTGGTCTTGAGATTCCCACGGTAGGAAAAAAAAATCATTTTGCAAGCTCTACTTTTAAGGTTGGAAGGCGAGCGGAGATCGGTGGGAGAGCGGAAGCTGGAAGCAGACCAGGGTAGCTTAGACTCTTCTGCTTTCCTGGGAGGTCATATCCTCTTTTCCACCTCGCTCTAAAAGCTAAGTTAGATAGAATAATCAATGAAGTCTCCTCCCACTTAGGAAGACTGCCTCCGAACTACTAAGTCCCCCTGCTGCCTGGGTACCAAGAACATCCATTTCAAGGGACAATGACCTTAGAGTCACTGTCCTTGAACTTTAAGGAATGATTTTCTCATACCTTAGTATCTCTAGCCTCATGATCATTTTGCATAAAGGATGGTTTCAATACCTTACTTGCATTTCGGATGAATTACAGGACATATCCTATATCCAAATTTACCCAAGCAAGTATTTCTTAAGGCGCTCAAAACCCATCACCTTGGTCATCTTGATAAGATCCCTGGGACCACACATTGTCTGATTGTGCTTCTATGATATTTCGGTGAGTCAGTGGCAGAGGTGGATCTGGAGGCTACTGGCTAGTCCCACCAGCGAAGTCACGGTAACTGACTCGATCGGTTTCTATCGTTGGATGCCACAGATTGGTAATTCTACTTGCCCATAAACCCGGGGATTGAACAAGCTGTCATTACTTTACCATTCGGGAGAATTTCCAAGTTATCTTCATTAGTGCTGTCCATTCTGGTGGTTCCTTGGGCCATAATTGAAATAAACGAGGCATGCTGTTGTTACATTTCTGATTCCCTCACAAGAGGAGGGAGGCAGATGAACACAGAAAAAATAGTTTGCTCAGGTCTTTTTAAATGCCTGTGATAAGTTAGTGGAGTGGTGGGGGGGAGGGGAGAGAGGAACGGGAAGGGAAGGAAAGAGAAGGGGAGAGGTGGAGGTACAATCTGCATTTCCCCATATTCTCAATTAATTCAGCCTAAAAGTATCACTCTTATTCAGCAGCAGTTAAAATAGGCTGTGAGGAGAGCATGACAATTTCCAGCTAAACTAGAGGATAATTAGAAATGCCCTGTAGCAGGCAAGTCAGTGCTTCAATTTATTTGCTGTTTATTACCAAGTCCCTGCCCCTTGGGTGTAATGACTGTAAAACCTCGCCAGCAGCTTCCCTGGGTTTGATTTAGTGCCGTAAATGGTGCTCAGAGAGTAGATTAAGCTGGAATGTGATCAAACCTTATTTGCAATCCGATTATACAAACTGCTCCTTGCACTGACCAGATTGAAGTAATTTCCCTATAGAAACGTTACACTCACTTTGGTGTAAAAATGATTAACATTTCCTGACTGTAGGTCAGCCTTTCACTTCCACTGTAATCCTTTATCAGGCAATATGCCCATCTTTCTCTTAGGTTTGCCTCGTTCACGTCCTGCGTGGTATTTAACTAACGCATAGCATCTCAACCCAATTAAAAAAAAATAAACTATAAGTAGCCTCTCAGGCTTATAGTGATGAATGATTACAATAAATAAACACTCTGGAAGAAGCGGATTAATAGCATATTTTCTTCCGGTTTGATTGTTCAACATTATTGAACTTGCTTAATGATCTATTGGAGAACTCCTGTGCACCGCCAAAGAAATTTCCCTATCCACTTGGAAAGGGCTGTGACGGTACTTAGAAACAAGTGGCTTGAACCTCAGATGGGTTGATTTGTGGGCACCAGTATCAATCACTGAGCCATCCTCCAAAAAGTGTTTAAATACCAACGGCCACTACTAATCCTTCCTCTTTTAAATAATCATGCGCACGGGATGTCTGGCTTCCCTGTAGGACCCCCTCCCTTTACCGTATCAGGATTTCTGGATGTGAAAGCAGTTTTCATACAATTAGCCTCTGGTAATGAAACACAACCAACTCCATGCTGAACACAGAAAGCAAACCCTCGGCTCCTCACATATTTTTGTGACAATCAAAGAAAATATTTGAGTCTGAAATTCATTATCATAGCCTAACTCCAATACCCGCAATAACATGTTTTGTTGTACGACATATTTAAGCTGATTTTCTTCAGACATCTTCGGCCTTAACCCTTTAAAAGCCATGCACACTCTATAAATGTGTTCCCAGGCTTCTGCTAGATAATTGAAAAATGTCAAGACAGCAGAGGTTAATTGTCTTGGTGAGTATTTCTAAGTGATTTAAAAAGCTGCAGATGGCATGAAACTGAAAGGGGCCACGTTTAGATAAATTCTTTGTATAGCATTTTTTTGTGTGTGAATTGTAAATGGTGCATCAATTATATCCGAAGTCTGTGCAGATTGGAGGAGGAAACTACTTTTTGTATTTTCTCCATGCCAAAAAAGACTGTTTGTATTTCTCAAGGTCAGGAAACTTCAGGGTAATAAAACCAATGCAATTTTTAGCCGTGTTGCTTTGCAATTTACAGTCCGCAGACTGTGTCGTTTGCAGAATGTGTAGGAAATGACATCAGACACTTGGACTCAAAGCTCCAGGAACAGGGTTGTACATTCTTTTCTTCCAGGAATCAGGGAAAATTTTAGAGGCAGAAAGTACAATACCATAGGACTGAATTTGACCCTTCCCAAATGATGTGTGTGTGTGATAGGGGAAGATAACGAGCAGAGTTTATATTAACAATTAGAAGTCAGCAAATGGATAGCAAGAAATATATCCTTGTTTTGCCATTTCCTTTTATAGCAATGATTCATTTAGATAGAGATTAGGTAGGTCTACTAAAAGCCATTCTAAAATGTATTCTTTTTTGTTGTTGTTGTTACAAAAGCAACACTCTTATAAAGCCCAAGAAAACCATAGTGAAATTAAAGTAAACTTAAAGAACATATTAACACTCTCCTAATGAAATAAATTCTACCCATGGATGTTAGAAACCACAACAATAATAAGTAAACAAACGACCCTAACGTCAAACCACCATCTCTGTCCATTTGCTTTAGGTTCTGCTTTGGGACGACAGGAGACACCTGAGCAGCTCTGACCACAAACCACTGCTGCGATTACACCTGCACGTCCAGACCTCACACCCTGCAGGTGAACAGAGATGCCGTTTGTCTTCTCTAACAGTCATTACTGTAAACCAGAATTGTGATCCCAGGTCGCTATGCAAACCTGGTCTTAAGGCAAGAAACACAGCGGAGCAGCAGAGTTGGGAGGCTCTAGGCATCCTCTGTGCACAGCCACAACTGAACCAGTCTCTCGGGGACAAGCAGGGAAGATGAGCCTGCTGTGGTGAGCCGGTATCGGCACACGGTATCTGATGCTCGCCTCTAATTTGGTCCTGTCCGGAGTCTTGCAGGGATGGGGCTACAGGGCAGCCGTGTGTTTCCAGGCAGCCTGGGCGGGAGCCGAGCAGCCGTGCAGAGAACCAGTACAGATGCACGAGGACACCCTCGAGGGACGGAGAACTCACACTCAGCCTGCCAGGCAGCGTCTCTCTCCTCCCCCATTCTCCTCTCACCGGGAGCCTTCTTGCAATAGCCAGCTTTTCTTTCTGTGACACTCTTAGTACCTACAACTTTTGCTAATGTGAAAATTTCAGAATCAAGAGGATACTAATTTGCAAGAGCAGGGAAGAAAACGAATACATATCAAAAGAGAATCCAGGGGACGAGATTGTCAACAACTCGTTTCCGAGGCACTCCCCGTCTATAAAATGCTTTCTGTACATTAATTCTTCAATTATCCCACCTTCAGGGAAAAATGCAAGGTTGAGGCAAGATGTGAAATTTATCTCAAATGTGACAGCTCTGAAACGGTCTTACGAGTAATGCTTTGTTGGCACAAATAAAATATTTTCACATTGACTAAAAAGGGCAGGGTCTGTTTCTACTTCTGCCCCAGGTCCCGGAGGTCTTCCTGTTTCATGTTACGCATTTTTACAAAGTGTGCTGACTGGCTAATTTTGTAGTGCCATGTATAAAATAAGAAGCATATGTATTCCTTGTAACCTATAAACGCTTGCATTCAAAGATCATAAAAATCACTGATTTTTATTAATAGTGCTTAGTTTTCTGATTTTTTTTTTTTTGGATCAAAACCTCTGATCTCTGTTGGACAGCATGCTCTCCAGCTATGAACATGGGTCAGAGGTTTTGATCCATCGAAGTGCCTTACATGTTGCTATTGGAAGATAGTTCTTCCTGTTTAAATCTTTAAAAATAATTATTGAATTAAAAGATGAATTATTTTAAAAGCACACGAAGTTGTGAGCCAAGTCATATGTATGGTGAAATTAGAATTAGAGCCTATCATCTTTACCTTCCAGTTGGACTCTGATATAATCATCAAAATGATATTTAAATGATCGCTGTTACTTTTCAAAATACAACCCCTGTCTGCCTACCCTTAAACGTGACAGTGCAATGTAGATGCTGAACACAAACTTTCACAAGGTTCCCCACAAGCTCCAAGAAGGACAGAGAATTCACACCTAGCTCAGCACCTTTAGATGCCTTAGCCCCTGTGACTTTACAGATAACACTGGTGTCTCTCTGATTGCCACTGGAACAAATATAAATTTTTTTTGAAGTAGTTTCCAATTATACAAGAAGTTTAATTTATGTTCCTAGTAGCTTGGGAATTCATGGTGCTGATTCACCACTGAATAAAAGTAGGCAGCTTTGCTACAAAAAACCACGGGGACATGTTCCCTGTTCTTTCTCTCTCCTCCTCTCTCACCACCTCCCTCTCTCTCTCTCTCTCTCTCTCTCTCTCTTTTTCCTCCCCTCCATCTGAATGTGTTAAGTCTCCTATACAATAAAAGAAAATCAGGCCCACCTATTTTGCAATGAAAGGAACAAATAGGGAGGTTTAGAACATTTTTTTTTGAGTATCAAAGACTTAGGAAGTATAAAGACGGGGTTCCAGGTGCTGTTTCTGCGAAGGTTTTGCACCCACATTACAGCAACGGTGTGGATGAACCGCAGAACACAGCACGTAATTGGTACAGAAATTCGAAACCAACCTTTTCTGACTTCCACTGCATATTACTTGTGCTCGTGGCTAGTCAAACCATCATCGCTGGTGTTTTTTTCTTAAAAATAAAAGAAGCTCTGTTATGTGGAACTTAGTATAACACGTCACTAAATGTAGGTGACACAGAGCCATTGGAATTATGCTCATCTACTTCAAAACGGAAGGCTTTTCAGAAGTGACGTCACCAACCCTTGCTTCCGTGTTCAGTCTGGACGTGCGATGCTTAGTTTGAACTTGAGGTTTTCCATATGGCTTCTTCTTTGCCGTCTTTCCGGTGTCTGGAATGCTCTGCCACACCGTCAAGGCACCGTGGCATGTGTGAATGTTACGGATGCATACGTGTGTGTAGCTCTCATTGCGTGGCTCTTGCTGACAGTTCTGCAGCTGTCACATTTTAATCCTGCCACGGAGCCTTTGTGAATTCATTTACTAAGTGACGGCTCCGAATTGACTACATTGCTAAACCTCACTGTCGTCTGAACGAACGTTCCACGTTCCTTTGTGGCTTTTGCTGCCTGCCAGAAGGGCACCATGACAGTAATAGCTGCGTCTGTGGCAGGTTTCTGCTCGGGTTTTCAAGATCTTTTGGTCATTATTTTACCAATGGGGAAACTGAGGTGTTAAAAGCCATGCCAGGAAAAAAAATCCAAACATCATCCCAATTTGTTTTGTTTTATGTCCCCTCTTTAGTAACCAGGACATTTCAGGACGTCCTGATGTTGTGACTAATGGGCTCCTTTGGCAAGCTGGGCCAAAATTCAATTTTGGAAGAGAGGTGTTAGACATCAGATGATGTGGCAAACAGGGCATTTGACTTAAAATTTAGGGGCTGAATCCATAATAAGCATGGTGCCATCTATTTTGGACCGTGCCTTGCATACAGCTTGATGGGGGCATTTGTCAGGCAGAGCTATAATAATGGCAAACTCTAAGCCTTTTATTTTAAATTAGATTGGTGTGATTTGATGCTAATGGGAGTGAGAATACTGGCCTCATCCCGGTGCAGCCTGCAGTCAGGACAGCCTGGGCTGCCACCCGCCTCGAGTAGCATTTTATGTGCCTGGCAGGGTCTCCTCTCTGCGGGCAGCAACAAAGGGAAGTTGCTAAGGACAAGATGCAGGTGGGGAAATGCGTCTCCCGTTGGAACAGCCCTGGGCTCACTCCAACGGCTGAGAGAGGTGCTGAGGACAGGCCTCCCCGAGCTCTGCAGCTGCAGCTGGGGTGGACAGTCCGGTGCTTGTCCTGCATAACGGCAGTGAAAGCCGGCCAACTGCTGCCCAGCAACACAGAGCCGAGGCAGCCCTGAAAACATCCAGCCTCACCAACATTTCCGCAAAGTGCTTACATAACTCCTTCCTGCCAGCGGCTTCCTCAGGACACGGCAGCAGCCCCCTCTTCCCTGGATCGCCCCCCCAGAGGACACACGTGAGTTTGCTCCCAGGCCAGCGTTCATCCGTCCACACGAATCCTGCAAATCTGTCCACATGCTGCAGAAAAAGAAAAGTGACTATCATATATTTGGTCTAACCTAACTCATTTTCATGCAGTCAAAAAAGCTGAGAAGTGTTCTTGGGGTTTATCTAAGCTAAGACTCAAAGAGAAATCCGGACCCTAGGAATTGATCAGATACGAAGTCACAATACTGGTTTGCGGTAGAAGCACATCTGGCGTCCACACCTCCCGATCCCTGCGATGTGTTTATTGCTTGCTGGCTTTTCTGAAAGAAGCATGGGACGTGAACTCAAAGCATATTTCTTCGCCTCTAGACTCTGAATCCCTAGAAAATCACATCTTTTATCTCTTTGTCCCTAGCACCTCGCACAGGGCCAAGTCCACTCTGATGTTTATTCAGAAGCGGTTTATTGAGGCTCCCTAAACACGGAGCGTGGTGCTATGTGCTGGATCCACAGCCGTGAACGAGGCAGACACAGTCCCTGCTCTTGCCGAGGCCACACTCCGCAACAGCGAGTCTGTAAGTAATTTTTGAATGAATGACTATACATTACTTTTTTACCTCCTTGTGGAATAGGCAAACTAGCATCTTTCGGTATTGGCTGACACGTTAGCAACCTCAAAAGAAAAGAAAACGAAGTGGAAAACATTTAAATCCATAGGCTTAAGTAGAGTCTGTCCTGGGTTCTTTTTAGAAATTGATGGTGATGGGCCACCAAGGTAAATGACATAACAAAAGGCTGTTATAACTGGCTGTCAAATGTCAACTATTAAAATAGATGGTTGTGTAGAATGACATTGTTTTCCAGCCTGTGTAGTCTCCCTCTGCAATGATACGGCTGGGAGGGTCGGCAGTGGTATCTCCGAAGCTTGCTGGTGACTGGCTAAAGGCAACATGGGATTAAGAATAAAAACAATTAATGCAGGTGGATTGGGGGATTTGATGGCCTTAGTTGTATTCGGCGGTGGTTCTGAATGTAGCTCAGTAGTTCTCTTCTGGTAATGGCCATGCACAGGGCAGACGAGTCCACTGGTCCTGCAGCGTGCAGCCTGTCCCCCTTCTCCACCGACAGCAGGAGCTGGGTTGGCAGGAAGCCAGTTTGATTGGCTGTGGTTGGACATGAGGAACAGAGATGGGGCCACATTTGCGTGTTTGTGTGATAACATAAAGGTGCGTGTGGGCTTTGTACACAACGTATGTTACAATGAGAGGTGTAGCTTCTATCGATGGAAATGAGAAAACAAAACAGGAAACCAGAACCACCCAGAATCCTATAAACTAACCAAAGACAGAGCCCCGCTGTGCTCATTGCTTGAGCAGATTCCAAAGGCTCCCAGGCAATTCGTTTGTATTAAACATGGAGGTTATGGAGTCTGTTTCAGGATTACTTTGCTAAGAGTCTGTTTCAGGACTACTCCTTATTTACGTGATGGACTTAAAATACCTAGAATTGGCCCAGAAAAAGCCATTAAGGAGCAGTATCTCCTACATAGCTTTTCTACTAAGACTCCGAGTGCCCAGTACCCCTACAGGGTCTTCTCCAACTCCAGAAAGCACTGCCTGTCCTTCCCCTGCCTGGTGGCAGCCAGCTAAGCTGAGACAGTGACTGTGTTGATGTGTATGGTGGTAACAGAAGGATGCTGACAAATAAATGTGCTACCTCCTCCTTCTGGCTAGCACATGTACACCTTGAGGAGATTCTCAGGAGCCAACACACTCACTAGAAGAAACTGCCCTAATGGGGGTTGTTTCCAGTACCGTGTGGCTGGACAACCTTCTCAGGCTTCAAATCACACTGCAAAGGTAAATGGAAACTCTTCAATGCATAGCGGCAAATTAGTCTCTTCAATAATGGTTGATGATGCGCGCGCGCGTGCGTGTGTGCGTGTGTGTGTGTGTGTGTGTGTGTGTGTGTGTATTGGGAGGATATGGCCGACAAAGTTTTGATTTTAAACATCCTGCTTGTAAAGTGATCCTATTCTCCAAGGCTTTGGTGAGATTGCTACTCCTCTTAAACCTGGGGAAAGAACTTTCTGGGTCTCCCTCCATATACATATGCAACATTCGAGCCTGCTTCTACATTATGGTCCCGCTGTGGGCAAGGTGTTTGGAAGAGAAGAGCCTCAAGCATGAGTGACTATTTCTTCCAGGAAAACAGGGCAGAAGAAGCACCAAGCCCTGTTTGCTGGAACTTGCATCCTGCCCAACCCATTCCCCCACTTAACACCCAGAGTTGGGGCCGTCTGAGGGCTTTGAGCATGGTATTGGGCCAGACAATATGTTAATTAGCAGAGCCGTGGAGTACGAGGTCAGGAAAGCAGCCAACCCTCCTCTCTGTCCACACAGAGCACCAGAGCCCACTTCTCACTCAGTGTATTGAACCTCAAATGTATTGAACCTCTCACTCAATGTATTGGCCTCAAATGTATTGAATCCTTTTCATAAAACATAATACATACCAGTCCCGGGGAAGTGATTCTAAAAAGTGGGTTTGCAAGCTTTTCCATCAGGGGTACATTATATGGGTAAGTTACTTAGGAAACTGCCAACTTCCCTCTAGGCTTGTTTTACAAATCTCTGAGAAGAAACGACTGTCTATATTCTCTCTGTCAGAAATGCAAAAGCAAAGAGTTTTATTAAGGGAGCATTCCGTGGGCAAGTAAATTGCACATGGCAATTTGGGGCAGAATTTTCTTGTGTTTCTGCTGGTTCTCTGAGTTCTCAGGTAAATTACAGAGCCCGGAAATTATGGGGAAATAGCAAATAACATGAATCAACTTTTCCCTGTAAGGTGAATTTAAAAATATCCACCACAACCTAAGCAAACCAGGCAAAAACCTCCAGTGGAGTATTTGAAAGACTCATTGCAATCCTGCCTAAGAGATGCTGGAGATCGTTGTCCAGGCAAAAAAGAATAAAATTGTCTTGTTGTCTACTCCCTGGACTCACAGATGCTGGGGATGTATGAGTCTCTCTTTTCATTTTATCCTTGTTGGGTTATCAAATCTGACTGAAATATTCCTTATGGGAATATGATTCAGTGATTTTTCTTAACATCAAAAAAGTTTCTTAAAGTGTTTAACCTAACCCATAAACAAATTAAAACTTAAGTGATATATCATTATTTGAGGTATCAAATAAGCAAATCTTTAAAATGTTAACACTCAATAAAGATGTTGTGAAATGAGAACATTGATAAATACTTATATGTCTATACATTGGTTCAAGTTTTAAAATAGAAAAATCTGGAAATAACATGTATTTTTAAATCTTGAATAAAGCAAATGTTCATGCCTTTTGTACTGGTTTACCATTTAAGAATCTGCCCTAAAGAAATAATCAGGCACAACAAAAGTTAATGTTCAAGATTATTTATTGGAGCATTATTTTTAATAGTGAGGAAATGGAGAATATAAGCTCTTTTTGGAATCCCCTGACTTTCACAGAAGTAGAACTTCTTCCGAGTATAGAATGGAAGTAGATTAAAGATATGCTAGGACAGGATGCTTGTTAAAATGATAGGTTTCCAGCTTCATCCTTATTTCAGCATATTATGGGGGTATAAATATTATGGTTATGTATATTGTCCATGACCCCCCACTTCCCTGGAGGCAGAGCTTCAAGCGTGACCATCTCCCAAACATTGCACATCTCACTCATTATGTTTGTATATACCCATCCCCTCCTCTCCCCTCCCACCCACCCGACAACCAATAAATGTTATTCCTATATGTCCACTTAGGTATTGATCCATTAATACCAATTTCCTGGTGAGTACATGTGGTGCTTGTTTTTCCATTCTTGAGATACTTCACTTAGTAGAATGGGTTCCAGCTGTATCCAGGAAAATACAAGAGGTGCTATATCACCATTGTTTCTTAAAGCTGAATAGTACTCCATGGTATACA
>CAUYPO010010735.1:0-10520 GCA_963574435.1 Cheirogaleus major
CTGCGTGACCACACCTCACACACGGGCACCTTTGGTTTGTCCCCTGCCCTTGGGAAAAGCGTCCTAGGGCTGGTCCCTCAGACCGGCTGGGTTGGGACAGGAACAGAATGCTCTACTGCCCCACCAGAGTGGCTGGAGTAGAGCGCGGGCGGCCCCCCAGGACCTCCCCTCTTCTCGGGGACAGCAGTGTTGACCTGGAAATAAAGCCGGCCGCAAACAAGGCCAACCGACCCCAGAGACGGACACGGCCCCCACGAAGCCCCCACCCACGTGTGTCCACCCGACCCCAGGCACTTCCCTCCCGGCCCCGTTCCTTCTGGGTCTGAGGCTAGGACTGCGCTGGAGAGCTGGCCCTCGCCCGGGTGGAGACAGCCCACGGCGACCAGCCCAGAGGCAGGCGGGCATCTCTGCCCAGCACGTGGAGAAGCAGTGAGTGCAGGTGGAGGGTGAGCCCAGGGCTGAGTCAGCCGGTCACTGTCCCCCTGAGCAGGTCATGAAAACCTGGCTAGGCTCAGCCACGGCGGCCCTGGGCGTCCACATCCCGGGAAGGAGGCGGGAAGAGCGTGGAAACTGCAGGGAAGCAGCCCCACCCCCGACACGTGGGCCTGGGCCCTGAGCCCGAGTTGAGCCCCCAGTCCCAGCTGGGGTGGGGACCTGCGGCTGCAGATGGCAGGCCAAGGGCTCTGTGCTGTGTCCCCGAGGGAAGAGCAGGCCCTCACCCGCCCGGCTCTGCTCTGTGCTGCCTGCTGTGAGGCTAGGAAGGGGGACCCAGCCCTCCCTGACGCTCTCAGGAGCTGCAGCAGGGCAGACCTGGGACGTGTGTCCAGACGGCATTGTGGAGACGCGTGTGCCCCTCCTCTGGGCCATGGGAGCGCCCGACACCCGGCTTCACACTCGGTGTGCCTGTGGTCACCTGGGCTAGGCGGAGGAGGCTCCAGCCCTGCCTCAGCACGAGGGCCATGCCAGCCTCAGGCCACCCAGAAGCTGCAGAAGCCCCTGCCTCACATCTCTGCACCCGCACCCCACCGGGACTCCCAGACGACCGGCAGGAGGGAGGGACCCCGCTGCTCTGGGCACAGCCCCGGCTGGGCTGCAGGCGCAGAGCCGACGTCTCGCCCTGGCACGAGCCTGTGTTCACCCTCTACGTGCTCCATGTCACCAGGACTCGGTGGCTGCACACGAACAACACGTCTCATTCTGGGGGCCAGACGTCTGCCTGTGTCCCCCTGGGCTGACACCCGGGCAGCGGCAGGCTGGGCGCCCTCAGGACGCTCGGCGGGGGGATCGGAGCTCGGAGCGGCTGCCTCGGTGCTTGGCCTGGGTCCTTTGTCCACCTCAGGGCAGCAGTGGTCGGAGGACCCACCCCACCACTTCCAGGGACCATCGGCCCTGTGCCTCCATTGGCCCCCAGACCCCAGGATGACCTCCCTGTCCCAGGTCAGCTGACTGGCAACCTCGGTCCCATCTGTACCCTCGACGTCCCTTTGCCACATTGGGTGACACGTTCCCCGGTTGTGGGGACCAGGACATGCTTGGGGAGGGTCGTTGTTCTGCCTGCCACAGGTGCTGGGGTTCTGCAGCCCACCACGGCGGGCGCCGCCTGCCACCAGCACCCTTCCAGGAGCATCTTGGCGGCCGGACGCTGCCCCAGTGCTAAGGGTCTGGGGGCCGCAGGGCCCTGGCCGGCCTCACCCACAGCCTCCACCCTGTTGCTTCCTTCACGCCCGTGCGACGGGACTCCACCTGCTCCACAAACGTCCGTGTGCGGAACACGTGAGTGAAGGAGCTTCACACGAAGCTGAGGTCTAGGGAAGCCCAAAGAACTAGGATTTTCCCCACCTTTTAAAATTTTATTATTTGCATGTTGCCCTGAGATTTGACAGTCCACACACACGGTGGTTTCAGAGAGAGAGAAGTCAGACAGGGGCGCTCAGCTAAGCCACAGCAGAGCAGACAGCTTTCCGAGGCTTTGACGCTTCCGTGCACACGCCTGACCCTCGACAGAACGGCAGCCAGCGCACGCAGAGAAACGGCGGCCAGAGCCGCGTGGAGGACGGACAACCGGACAGTGACCCGCCTGGGCGGTGACCTGTGCGAGCCGCGCCGGGGCAGGCAAGCTCGGCCCACGCCCTGCGGTGCCCCTGCTCTGGGGTCCCTGCCCTGCTCCGTCCAGCCTTTGGCCAAGTGACCTCTGCCCAGCGTGGCCGCGGCAGCTCCTCCCCTGTTCATGGCGGCAAAGGACCAGCAGGCCGGCTGCCGGGGGCCCTCATCACTCGCTCTCCTGCGTGGAGGCGCCAGGCACGTCCATCGCCTCATGGACTTGAACTGCCACAAACCCACCAGGCTCGGCCACTCGGACGCTCCTCGAGGCAACAGCAGCAGACAAGGCGGCAGCCCGGCCACACGGGAACCCCGTCCCGGCACAGCCAACAGGACCAGGCCACGGCAGAGGCTGCCAGGGACACGCTGGGCATTCCCGAGTTGCTCACTCTGTGCCTCTGCGGCCGGCTCAGCCGCCCAAGCTGACCCCTGGGGCTGCCCCTTCGCACAAGATCACAGCCTTTGACCGGCTGCCCCTCCTGTCCCGTGGCCCTTCTGGCTCTTTCCATCTTTGCAGGGCGTTTATCCAGCCCAACCGTGTGCCCAGGGCCCACCCAGAGGCAGGACACACGGGCGGTGGGCTCGCCTCCCTCGCAACCCTGCCGTGTCCACGGCCCTCTGCCGCCCACCTGACAGGACGCTCCAGAAAGATCCAGATGGCCTGGTCCACTCAGAAGGCGGCGACTTTCGGCCTGAGCCGGGTGCTCAGGACGAGGCTGCATCTCGGGTTTCGTAAAGGTCGGCGCTGCCCATGCCCCGAGCACCCTGCCGGGGGTCCACAGCTGCTGGCGGATGGGGCCTCGGCCAGGCCCTCCTGCCCACCCTCCTGGACCTGCTGCTCCCGGGGACCCCTCCACCCCCACCCCTCCCGCCTCACAGTACCGGAAACCCCTGGACGCCAGCCAGGCTGCGCTCGCCGCACCCCGCCCCACGCATCATTTCTATGCCTGCACAGATGGCGCCTCCACAGCCTGCCTTGTGGCTCACTCCCCAGACGCTGCTCAGACCCAGAAACTCTGACGTGCGATGTTTTCTTCCCGCAGCCGTGCACTGCGGCACCCACGGAACCCCCGCCAGGCGCGGGGTCCCACTGCGCACGGGGTACCCTGTCACCGAGAGCCCCCGGGTCCCGACCGGCGTCTCCACTGGGGTCGCCGGGGCAGGCTGGACGGGGTCAGAGCTGGCAGGGGCCAGGTGACACCGGCAAGGCTGGTGGGGGGTGGCCAGGGGCAGGTGCTTCAGCAGCAGGTCCCTGGGGTGACGGGGGACCCGGCTGGAAGCAGCCGGGCAGTGAGTGGCCCGAGGGCAGGTGTGCCCAGGGGCAGTGGAGCCGGCGGGGCCAGGCCTGTGCTTTCCAGGAAAGCCGGATCAGGAGCGGACTTTGGATGCAGCTGGGGCAGCTGACCCTGGGGCGGACGTGGGCCGCGGGACGGAGCTGCGCCCACCCCAAGCGCCGGCCCCACATGGCCCCAGCCGCGGCTGCGTAGCTGGTGCAAAGGCGCAAAGGCCTCCCCAGACAGCCCCGGCGCTCAGGTGGCGACAGACGTCCCAACACCACAGGACGGTGGATCCTTCCGCCTGGCGTGGACAGGACCAATGCCCGCCTCCTCCTCCTGGTGGCAACGGCACCGGCGGGTCCCGGTGGGCAGGCGCTGCTCTCTGAGGACACCAGCAGGGGAGACCCCCCCACGGGAAGGAGCACATCAGGACGAGCCCCCACCCCGGACGCAGCACAGACTGGGGTCGGGGATGAGCAGCCGGAGCCTCCTGGAGGCGCCCATGGGGTGTGGGCAGCCCCTGCGGACCCAGAGCTGGGCGTGGCGGCTGCTGGCACCGTCCCCTCCTCCCGGTGAGGGGCAGGGCTGCCGTCAGTCCAAGATGGTGTTGAAGTCCGTGGTCAGGGCGGGGTCGGCCGCGGCCTCCAGGGTGGCCAGCGTGGCCCCGGGGAGTTTGCGCTGCACTCGTGCCTGGGCTGCGGGAGAGACTGAGGTCAGACCCCGCTCCAGGCAGGCGGCCGGCGGGCGGTCTGTGCCCCGTGCGGCCCAGGCCGGGGAGCCTCTGAGAAGGGGCAGAGACCCCTCCAGGCCGGGCAGCAGTGGGGGGCACTTGGGACAGACTTGAGGAGCTGCGGACCCCGTGGGAGAGTGCACAGGTCAAGGGTCGGAGAGTTCCCGAGACGGGGGCTGTGGGGTAGGGAGGTCGGGGCCCTGTCCGGCAGGGGCGGAGCTGTCCCCCGGGACACCCACACCCGGTCCCCGCGGCGGCCACGGGGCTGCACTGCACAGCAGCCGACACTGCGCACGCAGGACAGAGTCTCGGGCGTTGACACGCGCCTCCGCCCCTCTTACCTGTCCTGAGCGTTCCCAGGAGACACCTGTAGGTGACACGGTGCCGCGCCAGCTTGCACAGGAAGGCGTGCTGGCAGAGCCACTGCACGGCCTCGCGGGGGAGGGGGCCGGAGGCACCCTTGGCCCCCAGCGACGTCCCTGGGGGCAAATGCAGGCTGAGGACCCCACCCAGCCAGGCCCAACTCCCCCGGGAGATGCCTCCCTGCCGCCGGGTCCCCGACAGCCTGGCCCGGGGACGGCGACTCCCTCCCGGGGCTGCCCCGGCACAGGCGCCCGGGACTCTGGCGACCGAGGCGATTTCTATGGCTGCTCCAAGGGGAATTCCCACAGAATGGAAATGACTAAACAAGAAGCAAAATGTTGCGCTCAGGACCACGGGAGACGCGGCCCGGCCTGAATCTCAGACTGACAGGAAACGTCACGACACGGAGGAGATGCCCGGAGCCGGAGGACAGCGACCCAGAGCAGAGAGGGGCCGGCTCCCCGACCCCGGCCTGGGCTTGTGCGGAGGCCCCGGAGCACCACGGAGCGGAGACGCAAGTCCCGCGGGGACAAACAGGAGGCGGCCCGCGGGGCGTCCCAGCTGCGGTTCAGAGTGCGGGAGGGGAGGACGGCCAGTCCTGCGGGACAGTACCCCCACACCGCGAGGCCACCCGTGAACGGTTAAGCCGCTGGCAAGAGGTGGGGATTCTAAGCCCGACTCCCAAGGTTCCCGCCAGCCTGCGCGTAGGACGGGGGTCTGCTCCGCCCAGTGGGGACAGGTTCGTGGCGGGTCCGCGCCGGACGCCCCTGCTGGGGCAGATGGAAGCAACCCCCAACGAGGGCCGCTACGCGTGCTCCTGGGCACCCTGGGCGCTGGAGCCCTCCCTGACCCACACGTCTGTGAGCACGGGCCGCGCCCCCCGCCCGTACCTGCATTCTTGGCTCTCAGGATGGAGTGGCCACGGGAGGCCATGTCCGAGATTACGCGCAGGAAAAATGTGGGATTCTTCTGCACTGGCTGGTTAAACGGAAGCTGCAGCACGCAGGCGTGGAATCTGAGCGCAAGAGAGGCTGTCTGATTAGAATGGGCTCACACGTGTGTGTGCATGCATGCAGGTGTGTGCAGAGGTACGTGTATATGCGTGAAGGCGTGCGTGTGTGTGTGCATGCTATGGGTGTGTACATCTGCATGTGTAGGCATGTGTGTGTGCCCTGTGCATGGATGTGTGTGCATGCATATGTATAAATGTGCACGAGCGTGTCTGCGCTCGTGTATGTGCACACGTGTGTTGTGTGTGCATGTGACCGTATGACAAGCTCCTCCCCAGGTGCCTCGTGAACTGGCCTCACTGACCACTGGAGTCACGGGAGAGCGAGTCCGTCAAGGCTGCGATCTGGCTCCCGCTCGTGACATTTCTGTGTAGGAGGGAGTACTTTCCCACTTACCCATAAGAAAATTCAGATCTATAGATATTTTTTAAAGACATATAACATGGCCAAGGTCCGGGGGTCAGGGGTTAGGGGTTGGAGCCACACTACTGACCCAGGAGGGGAATGCCGTGTGTGGAAGGAGGACCTGCTCCCAGCCAGAAGCGCGGCTGCTTGCTAATGGTCTGGGGGTCCCTAGGCCCGTGGGGACGCCAAGCCCCCTGGGCCCCAGTCGGACGGCGCCCTGGTGCCACACGGACGACCACAGCCTCGCCTGCCGCGCCTGGGCTGTCTGTGCGGCCGGGCCAGCGTCCACCCTCCACGCCGGCCTCCAAGACAGCGGGGCTCTCGGCCCTCCCCCATTTGGAAGCAGCGACATCCAGCCGGGACGGGGCAGGCTGCGGCCGTCTCTCGTCCTGGGGCCGTGCGCCGGCCCTAACCAAGGGTCTATGAGGCCCAGGGCCGGTGGGCCGCCCCCTGCAGCCAGGCCCTCCACAGGGGCGGGAGGGTCCCCAGGAAACATGTGAGGCTGTGCTGGACGCGGGAGCAACAGCGGGTGACTTGCACGCCGTCGGCCTGAGCTCGACACGCAGAAAGCCCCAGCCAGCGGGGCCCCGGCTCCAAGTCGCTTTGTCACGGCCGCCTCCGCCCCTTGCTGTGCCCGCAGGGAGAGGCAGACATGGGACGCACGAGGAAGCGGCCGAGCTGAGCCGGACCGTGACACAGCGGCCGCGCCTCGGGGCTGTGCGCGGCCCTCGCTTGCGTGTGGAGGAGCCGGCACTCTGGGATCAACATCGCAATGGGAACCTCCCCGCGGCCCGGACTACGCTGGCGGATGGGGACTCTGCGCAGCAGTGGGGACGGCCAGCCTGGTGCCGCGGCCCGGCAACTCCACACCCACGCTGCTCCTCGTCTGCGGCGAAGGCTCCTCCTGCGGCCACACCGCTCCCTTCGGCCCACATGGGAGGCCACGGCACGGGAGGCCGGGTCTGTGGAGGCCGCAGCCCCTCATCCAGCCAGAGGGTCCTGCCCCCGCCTGCCCCGATGCGGCGTCCGCAGACCGGCCCCTTATTCTGCAACAAAGCCGCCATCGAGGCAGCTTCCGTCCCTGGGCCACACGGGGCTTGTCCCCGCTGGAGTCACCGAGAGCAAAGTCCCCCACTGAGTCTCTGCAGCCGGTGAAGTGGCCGGTTAACGAGCAACAGTGTCCGGCTTCCCGGGGGACACATGTAACCCAAGGTGACAACGTTCCCATCAGAGGCTGGGACAGCACAGACACTGCACAGACCCCACACGGGGACCACCGCACCTCATCCCTGATTCTCGGCGGGGTGGCCCAGGACCATCCAAGGGCAGGGAACGTTCCAGAAGCACTGTCAGGCCCGAGCAAAGAGGATGGTGGGCTGTCCTGGGAGCGCCACAGCCCTGCCGCACCTCGCTGGGTGGGGGCTGGCACCGCCCACCCATGACCCCCTCGCCCTGTGCTGGCGGGGACCCCACACCCGCCACAGCGCCACCGTCCCCACCCGCTCTGGAAGCCGCCATGGCGTCTCCCGACTGCCCACCCCCGCCCCAGGACGGGCCCCAGGTCCCGGGACAGCACACGGGGAGGCAGGGACCAGCTCTGCCGCCACCCTTGCCTGGGGACCGAGGCGGGCACCCCCTACACATGGACCAGGACGCAGAACTGCACAAACAAAACACGAGCAGGCGCCGCTTTCTCCTAAAACCCCAGAGCTTGGACGTGGAGCCCGAGACAAAGAAGACCGAAGGCCGCACACGGCGTTTCCAGCCCTGCGCCTCCCTCGCGCGGTAGCTCACCTGTAGGCCTGCAGCAGGAAGATCTTGTAGAGGTTCACACAGACGGTGTGCAGACTGTTCACCTGGGGCACGAGGGGGGAGGAGGAACGTCAGAAACACCTCCGGGATTTCACACTTTCACTTTTTGCTTTATCACCCAGGCGAAGGGAACAAGAAGGACGCTGATGAGAAGCTGCCCCTCGGCCCCAGGGAGATGCAGCCGGGCCCTCAGGCAGGACGGGGAGAGGCAAGTGCCCCCCAGGGCCCGGCCCACCCCGGAAGCTCCCATCCACAGGGGCCGCAGCTTGGAGCCTGAGCCGCCAGGCCTAGGTCCCACCCTGCTAGGAAGGTGCCAGGCTGAGGAAGGGCGGGTGGGGACTGAGTGGGGTGAACGTGAGGGGCCCTCAATACACGTGAGCATGTGTGTGCACGCCCACACGCATGTACGCACCTACCATGAATGCATGCACACGCACATGCCTGCTCAATCATGCACACGTGAGCACACATGCATGCCCATGGTCAGGGGTGCATTCACACATACACATACCCCCACACACATGCACTTACACATGCAGGCACGACACGCATTTGTGGGCATGTGCACTCAGACATGTGCACGCGTGCATGTGCATTGCACCCATGTGGACACCCACACATGCACATGCACACACACGATAATGGGTTGCACCCCACAGGCCCCAGGCGTGGATGTTCAGGCCAGCGCCTCCCGAACTCTGAGCCCACATCAGCCACCGCGGGCCTGCCCACCTGCAAGTCCAGAAAGAGGCCGTGGCACTTCAGCCGCAAGATCCCCAAGAGCTTGCGACGCAGGTTCCTGCCGGCCTTGAAGCCAGGGCTGAAGGTGAGACTGGCTCTGACGGACGTCCGGGCGAAGCTGAGACACAAGGGTGGCGTCACGCTCCTGTGCCCGTCCCCACGCTCGCCAGCTCCACAGCCTCCCCCGCCCCGTCCCCCCCACCGCCTGAGGCGTGCGCAGCCGGGAGCTCACTCAGCAAACACAACACGTCTCTGGGGCTCCGTGTGTGCTCACGGCACGGCTGAACCCGTGTGCTCGCAGGCTCTGGGGACACGGGGCCCCGGCACCCCGTGCAGAGACCTGCACACACACAGCCCGGGCTCCGTGAGAGGCCAGCCAAGACCAGGGACCCTTAACACCGGAGAGGCCGTGAGTGTCGCGGCGTGCGCCTTCCCAGTAACGAGACACGAGGCAAAGGGGCCGATGTCTCTGGCTCCAGATCCAGGCCGCCCTGAGCACACGCTGTGCTCGCCTGCCCCACGGGACCCTTTCTCCAAAACACACAGCAACTGCTCGCCTGTGGGTCCCTCATTCCCGTTTCTGCCCCCGGGGGAAGAGGAGGCAGCCCGTGGCCCGACTCTCTGGGGTCAGCGGTCGCCTGCCCCCACTGAAGCAGGAACGGGATGGGCCAACCCGAGGCACCGTCTGCCAAGAAGAAGGCTCCTCACCTGCCAGGTGCGCCTACCTGGAGTAGTCGCTGAACACCTCCAGGGTGCGGGTGTCCAGCAGCAGGCCGCACCAGGGAAACAGGCAGTGCGCCGGCAGCTGGACGCAGGCCGCGCCACCCAGGGCGTCGTCCGCAGGGAAGTTCACCACCGTCTTCTCCAAGTTCACCACGCAGCCGTACTCAGGGACGCCCCTGACCAGCGTCCTGCGGCAGAGAGGCCGCGTCAGCCAGCGACGAGGGCTCCGCCCAGGAGGGGCTCTGACGCCCGCGTGAGTGCGCCTAACACAGGCGGTGGCCCGGGGAGCAGAGAGGACACGGCCCTGCCCGGGACCTGTGGATGCCTGTCCCGTCCCACGGGAGAGACAGGAGGGGGTGGGAGTCTGGGCAGCTGGGACGCGGAAGGGCAGGGAGCCCAGGTGGCCCTGTGACCGTCAGCCCTGTGTCCACGTGGCTTGCAGTAGGTAGACTAGATCAGGACCCAAGATCCCACCCTAACACCCTCGTTCTTTTTTTTTTTTTTTCGAGACAGTCTCACTCTGTTGCCCAGGCTAGAGTGCCGTGGCGTCAGCCTAGCTCACAGCAACCTCAAACTCCTGGGCTTAAGTGATCCTCCTGCCTCAGCCTCCTGAGTAGCTGGGACTACAGGCATGTGCCGCCATGCCCGGCTCATTTTTTCTATGTATTTTTAGTTGGCCAATTAATTTCTTTGTATTTTTAGTAGAAAAGGGGTCTCGCTTTTGCTCAGGCCGGCCTCGAACTCCTGACCTTGAGCGATCCTCCCGCCTCGGCCTCCCAGAGTGCTGGGATTACAGGCGTGAGCCACTGCGCCCGGCCATCACCCTCGTTCTTGGGACACTTTATGATCTTCCTGCCCGACTGCTTCTCCTGAGGGCACCTTGCCGTGGGCCTCGGACCCTGCAGGGGGTTCTGTGCTCGCGCCCCCCAGTGTCACACGGGAAAGGCAGTCCTCCTCGTGTGGGGGCCTCACCCGCCAGCCTGGGGGCGGCCTGACCCTGCGCGGAGGGGAAACTCCCCCCCTGGACGGTGGTGTCCCCCACCTCCTGCCCTTCCCAGGGCCCAGCCTCAGCTCCAGGCTCCATTCGCCCCACTGCGCGCCCGCCGTCCCCGCACTCGGCCTCTTCCAGTCCGAACACACACACCCACTCGCCCTGTCCCCAACGCCCACCTGACCAATGCCCTCCCGGGAGAGCCGCTTCCAGAACTTTCCGCAAGGAAGCAACAATCCGTCACTCTGAACCCTCCACTGGCCACGTGTGACTCCTGAGTGCTTCAGACGTGGCCAGTGCTGGGGACCTGGTCTGTCCTGACGTCATTTTAATGCATTTACACCCACGTGGCCCGCTATGCTCGAGAA
>CAUYPO010010736.1:0-62997 GCA_963574435.1 Cheirogaleus major
TCATTTATCAAAATAAAATTGTGAACATTTAAAAATAACGTAATGAAAACATATATGTATATGTTACCTATTCTGATTTACATTACAAGTAAAGCTGCCTGTAAAGTGAAACAAGCTTTCAGTGCTTTAAAGCTTTCCTCATCACACAAGAGCAAAACGGATTCGTCGTCAATGCACAGCACAAACTATCATGCGGACTATGAGTGCCGCCTGTGGGCAAGGTTTCTCAGCCGGTGAGCGCGGTCCCGAAGTGGTTAAAGATTAGTTGCTTTGTGGAATCTGAAACCATACCAGTGAATTTTCAGAGTCATTAAAATCCATTGGTCTATCTTGTACTTTTAATTAATCGTTTTCTACCTCTGCACAATTTTGTAACATCATTCATTGGTCATTTGGAAAATATTGCTTCAATGAGAGTTATAGATTGTCCAAATGTTGATGCATTTCATTATACCAGTATTTGTAAAGATGTTGTTTCCAGATTAGCATTAGCACTGCCTGGGAACCTGTTAGAAATGCCAACTGTTGGGTTCTACCCTAGACCTATCAAATGAGAGACTCTGTGGTTGGGGCACAGCAATTTGTGTTTTACCAAGCCCGCATGGCGATTCTAATGTACACCAATGTTTGAGAACCATTGCTCGAAAGGTTCCAACTGAGTTCCTGGAGTGTTCATTGAGGCACCTGTGCTTGGCAGGTTATGGTCTCTGATCACTGTCTCCTTAGCATTTCAAAACTTCTAAAAACTTGGCTTTGATTTTTAGAAGCTTTCTGCTTTTTTCAGAAGTTTTCTGCTTTGCTTCTTAGCCTTCTGCCTTGTACAAGTTCAGAATATGATTCCTATTTAGAGGGAAAACCCTACCAAATGTCAGGCTCCATTTTCAAGCCTGCCTTTTTCAGTTGGATTCTAAACCTTTGAGCCTACAGTTTCTGTCTTTCCACCTCATCAGACTGCAAGAAGCCCTTCCGTCCTAGCAGCAGCATTCCTGGATCCTTTGGCCATACTTTTAACCTTCTGCTCCACAACAAAAATCAGCAAATGCCCTACGGGAAAAAGCAATTTTAGCATGTTATCTTAGCTCTCTACTTCTCGCTTCTTCCAGAATCTTTGGACCCTCAAGTTCTAGTTTCCTTAGCAGTTTCTCTATAACACTAATAAACAGGTAGTTTGTTTTGGTGACTGTTTCATTTTTGTTTTCAATTTTGTCTGGCTTTTTTAGTTGTTTTCAATGTGAGCATTGGTCTCTAACAAGCTACTCCATCATAACCAAAAACAGAAGTAAAGGGAGTTACTTTTGAGGCAATATGACAAATGAATTGGCTACTAGATCATCTAAGAGTCTGGTGTGGTAATTACAGTGAAAAATAATGTTGTCCTAGTTCAGGGCGGAGACGAGAAAGTGAGTTTGAAATATATTTTGGAAATAGAATCAACAATTATTGCTGACTGATTTGATTTAGGAAATTAAATATTTTTCCTTGATTTCCGAGTTGAAGAATTAGGTAGATAGTAGAGCGATTTACTGAAACGGGGATGATTTAGAGGGGACAGGTGGATTGTTAACAGGTTTGGGAGAAAAAGAAAACTGTCTTCACGTTAAATGAAGTACTCAGTAGAAAATTCTAGTGGAAATGGAGAGTAGAAACTGAATAAATGAGTCTAGAATTCAGAAGAGGGATCTAGACTTAATAATTGGGGAGTCATCCACTTAGAATGATGTTGAAACCAATCTTAAGAGGTCATGGAAAGTAAAGGTATGGATGGAAATAAAGGAGAGGGAAAACAAAAGCAAGATCCTGGTGTAAAGAACCCAAACATGTATCGATCAAGTTAGAAAAAGGAGAAATCAGCAAAGAAGACAGAAGGAAAAAAACTAAGGAGAAAATGGTGCCATAAAAGCTAAGACAGGAATATATTTAAGGAAACCAAATGATCAACTATGCTGAATGCTGCTGTGAGAACCATTAAGATGAAGATAGAGAGGAGGGTCCATGGAATATTTGTAACATTGGATGACTTTGATGACCTGAAAAAGCAGTTTTAATTGGTGCTTGGTTAGGGAATGAAAAAATGAAGAAGTTGAGTAAGTATGTATAGACAACTTTTTTGAGAAGTTTTGTAAGGAAGAGGAAAACAGAAATGAAATAGTAGCTGCAAAAGAAGGATGAGACATTAAGGGAAAGAATGCCGTTTTTGTTTTCTTTTTGTTTTTTCTTTTGTTTTCTTTTCTTTTTTTCTTTAAGATACAGGGTCTTGTTCTGTCTTCGGGCTGGAGTGCAGTGCCCTGATCATAGCTTACTATTTAATATAACCTTGAATTCCTACACTCCAGCAATGCTCTTGCTTCAGCCTCTCAAGTAGCTGGGACTACAGGCATGAGCCACCATGCCTGGCTAATTTTTAATTTTTTTGTAGAGTCT
Source organism: Cheirogaleus major (assembly GCA_963574435.1). Lineage (NCBI taxonomy): Eukaryota > Metazoa > Chordata > Mammalia > Primates > Cheirogaleidae > Cheirogaleus > Cheirogaleus major. Next base: position 2,422 of record CAUYPO010010736.1, read on the forward strand.
TGGACTCCTGGCCTCAAGCAATCCTCCCACCTTGACCTCCCAAAGTGCTGGAATTACAGGTGTGAGCCACTGCACTTGGCCTGCTTTTTACTTTTATTAATATAGAAACTTGTTGAGTAATTCTTAGCAGGTTTGTGTGTCAATGGAAATGATCAACTAGAGAAATTGATGATTTAGAGGAAATTAAATTTAAATTTAAATTCAGCAGGGATAAATGTTCCTTTAGGTCTCAAAAATAAATTATATAAATATAGGACAGAGATTTGGCAGTGTTTCACAGGAAAAAGAGCCATGGGGGTTTATTTGATCTCAAAGCCTATAAGATTCAACAGTGTAAAAGCTGCTAAAAAGAGATTTATACAGTCTTAAGCTGCATTAAAGGACATATAGTATCTTTATTAAAAAGCCAAATATTATCCGTACTTGTCATTCATTCATTCAGTTAACATTTATTTACCCAATTGTACTGAGCTAGGCAGTTAGATCTTATCTAGAATTTTGTGTCTATTTCTGGCTGCTAAATGTTGAAGGACACTGACAAACTAAGTAGTATTCAGAGGAAACCGAACAGGATCACGATGACTCTAGAAATGATGTCATATTAGCAATCATCCATTCATTCAACAAATATTTATTGAGTACTTAATGTAAACTACATTATATACCAGCCAATGAACATTATAACCAAAGACCTTGCCTTCGTGGGTCTTATATTCCACTGGGAGAGACAATGGTAGATAGGTAATTTAGTAGGTTAAAAATGGCCACAAATTCTTTATAGCTCATCTCCTCCAGAAGTGAAGTCTTTTTTCTCACCCTTTATATTTAAGTTGGTATTGTAATTTGCTTTGACCATGTAGCATAAGTGATATTGTATAAATTCTGAGCCTAGGCCTCAAGAAACATTGCAACTTCAGCTTTACTGAAATACAAAGGAGTCAGCTGGGATTTTTGATAAGGATTGCATTGGATTTGCAAATCTGTTTGGAAAGTATTGCCATTTTAACAATGTTAAGTCTTCTCAACCATGAGAATAGGATGTTTTCCCATTTATTTAGATCTTCCTAAATTTCTTTCAACAATGTTTTATAGTTTACAAGTATAAGTTTTACATCTCTTTTATTAAATTTATTCCTATTTTATTCTTTTTAATGCTCTTGTGAATAGAATTATTTTTATAATTTTATTTTCAGGTTATTCATTACAAATATATAGGAAGACAATTGATTTTTGTGTATTGATCTTATATCCTGAAACCTCCCTGAACTCATTTATTAGTTCTAACAGTTTTTAGTGGATTCCTTAGGATTTCCTATGTACAAGGTCATGTCACCTATGAATAGAAATAGTTTTACCTCTTGCTTTCTAATGGGATGATTTTTTTTCTAACCTAAATGCCCTGGGTTCAACCTCCAGTACATTGTTGAATAAAAGTGGTAAAAACAGACATCTTTGTCTTATGTCTGGTCTTAAAAGCATCTAATCTTTCCCTATTCAGTATGATGTTAGATGTGGGTTATTTGTAGATGATTTTTATCAGGTTGGGATACAACATACAAAAACTTAGAGAACTTCCTTCTATTCCTGGTTTGTTGAGTGATTTTATTTCATAAAAGGATATTGGATTTTGTTAAATGCCTTTTCTGCATCTGTTCACACCATTATGTGAGCTCTGTTTTTCTTTTGATATAATCAATTATGTTAATTAGTTTTGGCTATTAAACTAATCATGCATCCCTGTGATATATCCCACTTTAGCCATGGTATATAATTTTTTTATTTGTTTTTGGATTTAGTTTGCTAGTATTTTGTTGAGTATTTCTGCATCCATTTTCATAAGAGATATTGATCAGTAGTTTTCTTGTGATATTTTTATCTGGTTTTGGTATGAAGATAATATAGGCCTCATATAATGAGCTAGGAAGTGTTCACTTCTCCTCTATAAACTGAGTGCCTGGCCTTTTTTTCGTGGGTAGTTTTTTAATTACTGATTCAGTCTTTTCACTTGTTATAGGTCTATTCAAGTTGTCTATTTCTTCTTGAGTCAATTTAAGTAGTTTCTGTTTTTCTTGGAATTTGTGCATTTTATCTAAGTTATCTAATTTGTTGACATACAATTGTTCATAGTGTTCTTTTATAATCCTTTTCATTTCTCTAAGGTTGATGGTAATGCCCCCTCTTTTATTTCCAATTCTAGTAATTTGAGTCTGTTCTCTTTTTTCTTGGTCACATGAGCTTAAAGGTTTGTTAATTTTGCCAATCTTATGAAAGAACCTGCTTTTGTGTTCATTGATTTTTCTCTATTGCTTTTTTGTTCTCTATGTCACTAATTTCTGTTCTAATCTTTATTATTTCCTTTCTTCTGCCTGCTTTAGGCTTAATTTGTGCTTACTTTTCCAATGTCTAAAAGTTTAGGTTATTGATTTGAGATCTTTCTTCTTTTTTTAACATAGGCTTTTATGGCTATAAATTTCTCTATAAGCACTGCTATAGCTATGTCTCATAAGTTTTAGATGTTGTGTCGTTATTTTAATTTGTCTCAAACTATTTTCTGATTTCCCATTTGATTTATTCTTTGACCCATTTATTATTTAACACTATGTTGTTTAATTCCACATATTTGGTAGTTTCCCAAATTTTTCTAGTTATTGATTTCTAATGTCATTCTATTGTGGTTGGAGAATATAATGCATTACTATTATTTCTGTCCTTTTCAATTTATTAAGATTTGTTTTATGGCCTGGCATATGGTCTGTGCTGGAAAATGTCCTGTGTGTAATGGAGAAGAATGTATATTCTGTTGTTAGATGAACAAATGTTCACCTAACATGTTCTACAAATGTCTGTTAGGTCTAGTTAGTTTATGGTATTAATTCTTCTATTTTCTTGTGTGGTTGTTCCATCCATTTTCAAAAGTAGAGTAATAGCTCATATTATAGAATTGTCTATTTTTCCCTTAATTTCTGTTAGTTTTTGCCTTACATATTTTGTTGCTCTCTTGTTATGTACATATATGTTTACAGTTGTTATATCTTCCAGTTGGATTGACCCTCTTGTTATTATAAAATGGTCCTTTTTGTCTGTAGTAACATTTTTTATTTCAAAGTTTTTTTTTATCTCATTAGTATAGCTTTCCTTTGGTTGCTTGTGTCATATCTTTATTCACCCTTTTGTTTTCAATATATTTGTCTTCAAATCTAAAAGGTGTCACTTAAAGACAACATATAGCTGGATCATGTTTTTTTAATCTAATCTGATAAACTGCACCTTTTGATTGGATTACTTAATCCATTCACAGTTAATGTTATTGATATACTTAATATTTACCTCTGCCATTTTGCTTGTTTTTTTTTTTGGACAGAGTCTCTTGCTTTTACCCATACTAGAGTGCTATGACATCAGCCTAGCTCACTGCAACCTCAAACTCTTGTGCTCAAGCGATCCTCCTGCCTCAGCCTCCTGAGTAGCTGAGACTACAGGCGCATGCCACCACGCCCAGCTAATTTTTTCTATTTTTAGTAGAGATGGGGTCTGGCTCTTGCTCAGGCTGGTCTCAAACTCCTGACCTCAAGCAATTCTCCTGCCTCGGCCTCCCAGAATGTTAGGATTAGAAGCATGAGCCACTGCACCTGGCCCATTTTACTTTTTTTCCTGGTATATCTCATGCCTTTTGTTTTTGTGTGTGTGTGCATGCATGTGGTTGCTCTAAGACTTAACAAATTCATCTTAGCAGAATCAGCTTCAGATTTATACCAGTTTAATTTCAGTAATATATAGAAACATTACTTCTGTATAGTTCTGTTTCCCCCTTTTTTGTAGGATTATTGTTATACATATTACATCTAGTTTATATCTCAAACCCAACAGTACTCTGTTAGAATTTTTACTTTACCATCTGTTGTTATATCCTTGGTCCGTTAATAGCTTCACTTTCTCCCACCTCCTTTGTACTCTCATTAGCAAATAAATATATTACACATATATTATATCTTTATATGTTATAGATCCAACAATACATTCTACACATGTTATTTTTTTGTTGTAGTATATATTTAAGGTGTGCAACATGGTGCTTTGATAATGCAGTCAGCCCTTCATATCTGTGGGTTGGTTCCATATACATGAATTACAGTCCACCTTTCATATCCATGGATTCCACATGTATAGATTCAACCAAGCTTGGATTGGAATATTCAGGGAAAAAGTGGATGGTTGTATCTGTACTGAATATGTACAAACTTTTTCTTGTCATTGTTCCCAAACAATACAATATCGTACCTATTTACATAGCATTTATTGTATTAGATATTATAAGGAATCTAGAGGTGATTTAAAGTATATGAGAGGATGTGTATGGATTATATGCAAATACTATACTATTTTATGTAAGGATCTTTTGGATTTGGGTATCTGTAGAAGGTCTGGGAACCAATACCCCATGAATACTGAGGGATGACTATACATATCTTGATAGACATATGCATAGTGTTTACTATGATCACACAAATTAACATACCCAGCATCTCATGTAGTTACCTTTCTAAATTCTTTTTTATGGTAAGAGTACCTAAAATCTACTCTTGGCAAATTACCACTATATAATACAGTATTATTAACTACAGTCCTCATGTTATATATTAGACCTCTAAACTTATCCATTCTATATAACTGTCACTCTGTATCCTTTGACCTAGATCTTCTCATTTCTTCCCCACCCCCGCCCCTGGTAACCACCATTCTACTATCTGTTTCTTTATATTCAATTTTTTTTTTTAAGATTTCAAATATAAGTGAGATCATGTAGTACTTTTCTTTCTATTCCTCACCTATTTCACTCAGCATAATGTCCTCTAGGCCCATCCATATTACAAATGGCCGGATTTCCATTTTTAAAAACTGAATAATATTTCATTGTGTATATGTATGCACCACAATTTTTTATCCATTCATCCTTTGTCAGACACTTCAGTTGTTTCCTTTGCTTTTTTTTTAAGACAGGGTCTCTCTCTCTCTCTCTGTCACCCCAAAGCACTGTGATTACACACATGAGCCACCGTGCCCATCCCAGTTATTTCCATTTCTTAATTGTTGTGAGTAAGACTGCAATGAATATGAGAATGCAAGTATCTTTACAAGGTGGTGATTTCATTTCCTTTGGGTGTATACCTATACATGTTATTCTATGCAATTGCCTTTTCAGTTAAGAGAAGAAATGAGAAAAACGTGCACTTATAGTGCCTTTTATAATTACTTTTATCAGTGCTTTTGTGTGTGTGGTTTTGAATTACTGTCTGAGATCACTTGCTAAAGTGAGTCTGCTAGCAACAAATTCTCTTGTTTTTGTTTATCTGGGAGAGTTTTTATTTTACCTCCATTTCTGAATGGCAGCTTTGCTGAATATGGGATTCTTGGTTGACAGGTTTTTATTTTCTTGTTGTTTGTTTGTTTCCTTTAAGGACTTTGAATATGTTATTCCACTGCCTTCTGGCCACAGTTGTTTCTGTTAAGTCAGATATTATCTTGTGGAGGGTTCCCTTGTAAGTGACACATTGGTGTTTTTCTTGCTGCTTTTAAGATTTTCTCCGTGTCTTTGATATTCAGCATTTTTACTATGATATGTCTGTTTTTAGATCTGTTTGTATTTATCCTCCTTGGAGTTTGTTTTGCTTCTTGGATGTGTAGGTTATTGTTTTTAAATAAACTTGAGAAGTTTTCAGCCATTATGTCTTTAAATATTTTTTCTTCTTCTCTCCTCTGGTACTACCATTACACATATACTGGTGTGTTTAGTGATATCCTGTATATCTCTGAGGTGCTGTTCTTTCTTCAATCTTTTTTCTCTCTGTTCTTTGGCTTGTGCAGTCTCAATTGCTCTATTTTCAAGTTCACTAATTCTTTCTTGTGCCAGTTCAAATCTATTCTTGAGCCCCTCTAGTGATTTTTTTTAAAAAATTTTATTCTGTGAACATATTTATAACGGCTACTTTGGAATCTTTTTCTATAAATATAACATCTGGTCACTCATATGGGTAGTTATCTGTTGCTGCTTTTTCTTATGGACATACTTTTCTGTTTCTTTGCATGACTTATAATATTTTGTTGGAAACTGGGAATTTTAGGTTATATGTTGTAGCAACTCTGGGTACTGGTTCCCTCCCCAGTGGGTCTTACTATTGTTATTTGCCTGTTCATTTGTTTAGTAACTGGTTGGATTATTTTTGTGAAATCTAACACACACACATACACACAGTGTTAAGCCTCTGATGCTCTGATGTTGCTCTTCAGGAGGCATAGTTTTGGTTATGCCCTCAGTCACCCTAGGTTGACAGTGGTGCTGGTAGGACTTTCTTTCTCTCTTCTCTTGCTTACACTCAGCTGTTAAACTCCATTAGTTGCTGCCTAATTGTTGATTTGTCTTCATCAATGCCCTGGGACATATATTTCTCTACAAATGAATGCAATCAAATTGTAGCTTCTTTGATGCATTAGTTTCTTAGGTCAGTGTTTGATATTTGTCCTGACCCCAGGAGGGCTCCTCCCTGCTCTGTTATTCCCTGGTTCTCTCCTGTGAGCTGGCCTACATCTAGGCTGTATCTTCATTAGATCCATGAATCTCTTCCCAATCAATCAATTGCCTTTCTCTACAACCTCTACTGCCCTTGAGGGAGCCCTGAAGTTTTAAACTTCTCCTAGCTCTGTTTCAAATTAAGTCAGTTCCTTTGGGAAGAGATTAGGAGCTTTTTTTATGGTCTGCTCATCTCATAGGCTAAATCTTTGCTAGGGCTCTGGAGCTGGGGTGAGAACTGAACTATGGCAAGTTTCTCTCTGAGCAAAACCCCACTCTAGGAGTTGAGTGGTCAGTAGTGGGGGACAGTAGCCTGAGGAATGGCTAGATAAAAGGCTACTGTCTTTCTCCCACCCATTCTCAGGGAGAAGAAGGTAGCCCCCACTTCTCGACTATACTTAGCCTCAGCATCAGCTAGCTGGGGGAAGGATGAGAATTGCTGAGGTCCCGTCCTCTAGCTAGGAGCTGTGGGGGAGAGGGAGCCCTGTGTTACTGGCTGCAGCAATATGGAGTGAAGTCTCTGCCTGGCTGAGCTGGGGTGTAGGGGGTCCAGGGGTAAGGAGCAGTTTTGACAGTTTCACTGGGGAGTAGGTCAGTGGAACTCCTCATGCCAGAAGTTGATCTTCTCTATCTGCCTCCACATGATTTTAACATCTTTCTTTTTTTTTTTTTTTTTTTTGAGACAGAGTCTCACTCTGTTGCCCTGGCTAGAGTGCCGTGGCGTCAGCCTCGCTCACAGCAACCAACATCTTTCTTTTAAGAAAGGTGGATGGCCATTCAGAACCTTTCAAATCAGTAGATGGTAATACTTATACATTTGGGGTGTAGACATTCATAAATTATAATGAGAGCTAAGGAATATAGAAAAATCTATGATAAGATCTGTCAAACAGTGTTATCAGAAAGACCTAAGGATAAGAAGGAACTTATATCTTCTTATTCCTCGAATTGCTAATTATTAAACTCACATTATTAATAAATTATAGTTAACTTTGAAACAATTGTTAATTACAGAATATTAGCTAAGTTTCCCTTATGCTTGTTAGGATTTTTTACGCAGACCTTTGTTTTTAAAGCAGCCACTCATAACACACTTGTTAACCTGTTTTTCATCTCTCTCAATAAGAGGTTTTACCTGATGCAAGGAAATAATAGAATAGTGATTTTCTTCCTCCTCATCAAAGACATGTCTTGAGTCCCATCTGTGAACTCAGAGCTATGTTTATAACACAGAGATCTAAGTCCTCGTCACTCCTCAAGGAATTATTATCTAGTGGTAGTTGGACATATACATGAAAAGATAAATCACAGGGGATTGATTTCAATCTTCTCAGGAAGGAAAAGGACCTGGAAATACCATATACTCTGGTATTCTAGATATGAGTGCTTTCTATTACAAATATCTTCTCTTTGTAGCTTGCTTTTCTGTACTTTTAATGGTGTCCAGTCATGAACAGAAACAGAAATTCTTAATTTTAACATAGTCCAGTTTATCAAAATTTTCCTTTATTGTAAATGCTTTTTTTGTTGTTTTGCTTAAGAAATTTTTACCTATTTCAAGGCAGATCATAGAAAAATCTGTGATAACATCTGTCAGACAGTATCAGAAAGACCCAAGACCCTTGTATCTTAAGATATATGAAAATCTCAAGGTCATGAACATAATTACTACAATCTTATGTCTTAATCTGTAATAACCTGGAACTGACTTTTATATGTGGTGTGAGATAGGGATAAAGTTTCAATTATTTTTATATAGATATCCAAATAGTCCAGCACTATTTATTGAAAAGGACATTCTTTCCTCAATGATCTGCATTGTTATGAATCAAATAACCAGGTATTTATAAGAATGTTTCTATATTTTCTCTTCTTCTATTGGTTAATTGCCTTATGCTTGTGCTAGTATCACATTGTATTAATTTGTGTAGCTTCATAGAAAGTCTTTTGTTTCTGATAGTTTAAATTCTTTAAATTTTTTGTTATTTAAGATTTTGTTGGCTATGTTTGGCCCTTTACATTTTAATCCTGTCACTTAGCATGTGCATATACACATGCACACAATGTATACATTCATACACAAATCTCCTGGGGTTATAATGAGAATTGCTGTGAATTTTTAGATCTATTTGGCAAAAATTGACATATTAATAGTATTGAATTTTCCAATCCATAAACAAGATATACTCTTCCATTTATATATGTAATTTAAATTTATTTCAGTAAGCTTTTGAAGTTTTCTGGGTTGTAGTCATATATATAATTTGTTAAATTGATTCCTAGATATTGATTTTTTAAATGTTATAAATTTTCTTGGTTTTAAAGTTGTTATTGCATAGTTATTTATTGCTAGGATGTAAAATATTTTTAATATATTTGTATTATATCTAGCACATTGGTAAATTTATTTATTAATTCTATAATTTTGTCTTTAGTTTCTTTTAGATTTTCTGCATAGTCATGTCTTCTATGAAGAATATTAATTCTTTCCAATCCTTATTTCTTTTGTAGAAAGAGGAAGGGAACACTTATTACAATGGCTAGACTCTCCAATATAGTGGATTTTTTGTTTTTGTTTTTTGTTTTTGAGACAGGGTCTCACTGTGTCACCTGGGCTAGAGTGCAGCGGCATCATCATAGTTCACTGCAGCTTCAAACTCCTAGGCTCAAGCGACTTTCCTGCCTCAGCCTTCTGAGTAGCTAGGACTACAGGCACAAGCTGCTATGCCTGGCTAATTTTTCTTTTCTTTCTTTTTTCTTTAAATAACTATTTTATTAATGTGGGAAAGGTTTTTTTAATTTTATTTCAGAATATTCAGGGGTAAAACTGTTTGTGTTACATGGATAGCTTTTGTACTGCTTGAGACAAAATTATAAGTGTGCCCATATTCCAGATAGTGTACTTTGTACCCGTTAGGTAATGATTTCACCCATTCCCCTTGCCCCCTCCCCCTCTGTTTGATTTCTGTTGAATTTTACTTACTATTGTGCACATAAGTGCTGTTCGGTTAGTTCCAATTTAATAGTGAGTACATGTGGTTTATTTTTCCATTCTTATGATACTCACTTAGGAGAATGGTCTCCAGTTCCATCCAGATTGTTACAAAAGGTATTAATTCTTTTTTTTAATGGCTAAGTAATACTCTATGATATACATATATCACATTTTATTAATCCACTCATGAATCCATGGGCACTTGGGTTGATTCCACATCTTTGCGATTGTGAATTGTGCTGCAGTAAACATTCCAGTGCAAGTGTCTTTCTATTTTATGTAGAGACAGGATCTCACTCTTGCTCAGGCTGGTCTCCCAGAGTGATTAAGATTACAGGCATGAGCCACTGCCCCCAGCCCAATATAGTGTTAAACAGAAGCAATGTTGGTATATATCTTTTTGTTGCTGTTGATCTCAGAGCCAGAGTTTTCAGCATTTTACTACTAAGTATGATGTTTGCTGTATTTTTTGATGACTTCTGTCACATCAAAGAACTTTCCTTCTATTCTTAGTTTACTGAAAGTTTTTTATTATGAATGTATATTGAATTTTCTATATCTATTGGCATGATTATATGATATTTATTCTTTGTTCTGTTAATTTGGTGAATAGCATTGATTAATTTTTGAATGTTTAAACCAGTCTTGTATTTCTGATATAAGACTAACTTTGTCATGATATTTAGTCTGATTTGGTAACTGAATATTTTGTTTATTTTTGCTTCTGTGCTTATGAGAGATATGTGTCTGTGGTTTCCTTTCTTGTGACATCTTTATCAAGGTTTGTTATCAAAGGTATGCTAGCCTTATAAAAAGAGTTAGACTCTGTTTTCTTTTTCTTCTATTTTTTTGGGAGGGAAGGAATTCACTAATATATTCCTGGCCGATATTTTTATTTGTGGGAAGATTTTTTTTTTTTTTGAGCTAGTCAAGTGTAGTACAAAGAAGGGGGGAAAGTAGAAGAAGAAGGAGTTCAATCTGTAACTGACTGAACAATCAAGTGAGATAACTTACTATCTTCAGACCAGCCTGTGGAAAGGTTTTTAATTACAGATTCAGTTTCTCAAATAGATATTCTTTTAAAATCTTTAAAAGTCTTTTAAAATTGATTTTCTGTTTTTTCTTGTATCAATTTTGATAGGTTGTGTTTTTCCTAGAATTTATCTTTCATTTAAATTTTTAAATGCTTCACCATGAAGTTAGTTTTTTTAGAGAACTGACCTTTCACTTTGTTGATTCTCTATCTTGATGGCTAATTTTTATTGTGATATCTTCACTGATGCATGAGTTGTTTAGAAGTATATTGATTAATTTTCAAACACTGGGATCCCCTGGATGTGTTTGTTATTGATTCCTAGCTCAATTCTACGATAGTCAGTTAACATACTCTATATCAGTACTCTGTATCACCATTCAAACTCTTTGTGATGGAGGACTTGTCTCCCCCCACAATCACTGGTGGACTGGCAGCTTTTGTAAAATACAATAAAATTGAAGTTACTAGAAAATTGAAATAAAAGAATTTATAATATCTAAGCCCCAATTTATTAGATATACTATTACTATTATATTATTATATCAAACAGCTGTATTATTTTCTAAACACTTATTCTTTTTTTTTTCTTATTCTCTTTCCTTTGAGATAGAGTCTAGCTCTGTCACCCAGGCTAGAGTGCCATGGCTTCATCATAGCTCAATGCAACCTCAAATTCCTGGACTTAAGCGACCCTTCTGGGTCAGCCTCCTGAGTAGCTGGGACTGCAGGTGCACATCACCACATCCAGCTAATTTTTCTGTTTTTTGTAGAGACAGGGTCTCACTCTTGCTCAAGCTCTTGCTCTCGCTCTTGCTCTTGCTTGCTCTTGAACTCAAACTCCTGGCCTCCAGAGCATTCTCCCCCCCACCCACGCTCCTGCCTCAGCCTCTCAGAGTGCTTAGATTAAAGGTATGAGCCACTGCACTGGGCCTGAATACTTATTCTTAATTTCTAAACTTTCCTGATTGTTATAACAGTAAACCAGTATAAATGTAAACCAACATTAGTCCATTGAACAGACTCAAGTAGTACTGTTCATTGTGATTTTAATCTTTGAAATTTGTTGAGATTTGCTTTATAGCTTAGCATGTAATCAATTTCAATGTTACATGTGCAGTTTAAAAGAGGGTATAATCTGTACTGGTAGGATGAAGTGTTTTATGTATGTCAGTTAAATCAAGTTTGTTCATCATGTTATTTAACTTTTTAATGTTCTTTCTCTTTCTGTCTACTTGTTTTATGGATTACTGAGAGAGGTAGCTTCAAATTTATAATTGCTTTATCTTATTTGTAGACTGACCCTTGTAACGCTATGAAATCTCCCACTTTATCTCTATTTTTGTATTTTGCCTAAAAGTGTATTTCATCTGATAATTAGTATACCAATGCCAGCTTTGTTTTTATTAGTATGTCTTTTTCTATTCTTTAAAAAAAAAAAAAATCTCTTGTAACCAGCATGTAGTTTGCTGTTCTTTATTAATCAATTGTATTGAGATATAATATACATAGAATAGAATAAATCCATTTAAATGCACAATTTGATGAGTTCTGGCAAATGCATACATGCATGTAACCACTAATGAAATCAAGACACTGACCATTTCCATCAGCTCCAAATGTTCGTTGGTTCTTCTTTCTGCCTGTGTAGATTAGATATGTCTTTTCTAGTGTTTCATGTAAGTGGAATTTTATAGTATATATAATTTTGGTTTTGGCTTCTTTGAGGGGAATAGTGGTGCGGAATGTTGGGCTCATGACAATGCATTTCCCTTATCTCCAGGATCTTGGCCTTCGAGACCTGGCTGACTTGACAGCCCTCCTGTGCTTTCATACTGATGTGTTTATATTTTATTCAGCTCTTCCAGTTGGGTGTCGGTGAGAGGATTGGTCTTAAATATGATAGTTTGTAATAGCCAGAAGCAGAAGAGCTCTGGCAATATTTAGTGGAAGTACAAAGGTACAGAGATATCAAGGGTGATGGTGAGTATTCTCATTAAATGGAATCCAGGGAATTCCCTCTCGAAAACTGAGAGGGATTGAAAAATTCAAGAGCATGTTATTTCCATTAAATCTAGGATAGGTATTCTGTGTTGTATTATCAGTCAGGATTCAGTGTCAGAAACTACATATTTTGAGCAAGAGAGCATTTAGTACTGCTTACAAATTGTCGGAAGGTCTGAAGGAGCAAGTTCTACACTTGGCTTATCAGAATGACTCCCTGAGCAATTGTAGAGCTGCTCTGTCAGGGAAGCTACTGCCTCACAGGCTGCCACTAGAATTGGGCGAGAAACACAGTTGCTGCCACCTACGCTATGCTATTGCTTGCTAACAGCAATGATAAAGAGGCCCAGCAAGAAAGCCCTTCCCTCGCTTCAGCCTCCCAAGTCTCACAAGAATGTCTCTAGTAGATGGAACCTAATTTGAATCCAACACTACTTGAAAGGAACATAGGAATTGTAGTTTTTTGACTGAAGAACTTTTCCAAGTATTAGGCTATAGAACAAGGGTCACAAGAACCAATCCAAAGTTTCTACCATGCACATAAATTAAAAGCTCAGTGTCCCTCTATCTTAAAGACAGTCAATGGTAGAGAATTCAATGTTATTACGAATAAAGAATAAACTCATTTTTTTCCCTCTGACATTGCCATCAATAAATATAATGTTTAAGAAGACTTTCAATCATCTGTGCTTTTGATTTTTTCCAAACGCTAAATGAGCATATTATGGCCTACAATTTAAATATTCAGAATGCATATCAATCAATTAAATGTTATATTTAAGTTCAATTAATATTTGTTGAAGGTGTAGAAGATGCCTGACAACATTTGATAACTCTAAAAATTTAAACAGCTTACTAAGATTGACAGTACCTAATTCCTGGTTCTTAGATCATTTTCAGAGAGAATCCTGAAATCAACTTATTTTATAACTAAATGTGTAAAACTTTCATCAACTTTCTTTGTATCTCTTATTGTATATTCAAGGATGCTCTATGGTGATATATTCCATAAGTATTTATAACAATTCAGATCTTGGTAAGAAAATGTTAGTAGTATCCTCAAGGGCAACAAGCTAAATGTAGCTTCCTCCAGCTACTTCCTCCCTTTCTACTACAGCACCATATTTGTTGATCTATTTTTCCTGCTTTCTTGTCGCTTCATAAGATGGGTATGATATCAATAAAAGACCTGAATAGGGTCAGGACAGTTTATACCAATACTAACTAGATACTTTTTGGTTTGTTGTAAGCTACTGAGGGCTTATGATGTTTTCAACAGCTATAGATGGTTTGCACTTAAGGGGAGAATACAAAATAAAAACAAACACAAAGAGACTGACGAGCTATTAATATGATTGTTAGCCCAAGTGTTAAGCAATGACAATATTTAGGACTAGAAGTTAGAAAGTGTGTGATATTTAAATAGCTTTAATGTGACAGTTTGGGGCTAGTATTTTTGTATGTCAGGCTCTGTTTGTGATTTATAATGATTCTGCATTTGAAATTCACTTCAATTTCCTCTTGCTGTTTGCATTAGAAAGAATTCATTGCAAAGAACTCTAAAAAAGAACTGACTTAATTTTATTTTAGAGTACTGTGCATCCACGACTACACTCTGGAAATATTCTAATATGATCATTTCAGAGAACAGGGAGAATTTTCTTTAACATTATTTTTATTATCACTCATTTATTAGTATTAGTTCATTCATCTGTATTAGTAAAGGTGATGTTTGGCATGTGAGTAGTACATAGTTGCCTTTTTTAACATGCATTTTATTTTTGTGAAATCATAAGACTTTGTAAACTAAAATAAAATCTTAAGCTCCCCCCGCTAGCTGACTGAATGGACTCCTTCTTGGCCAAGGGATACCCTAAAACTGAGTTGCTGGCCATGAGAAAGGAGGTCAGATATGCCTCATCATGCCCCCCTCCCTTCTTGGAGATACCTTTGTAACTCATTAACAGGCCTGAGACTAAGCAAGACAAAGCTTAAACCACACCTGCAGGTCCTCGATTTACGTAACAAATCACTGGAATCTGGGTATATGGCCCCTGCTTGGTGGCTTGTCTCTTAATAACAGACTTCCTTATCTTAAAACATTCCAAGCCTTTAGACAAAGCTTCATTTCTTTAACCAATTACAAATCGAAGAGTGTTTAAACCCATCTATAACCTTCCTCCCCTTGAGAGGTCCCACCTTTTTGGGCCAAACCAATGTACAGCTTCCATTCATTGATTTACAACTTTACATGTAATTTCTGTCTCCCTGAAATGTATAAAACCAAACTGTAACCCAACCACAGTGGGTCCACTTGCTCAAGGCTTCTTGGGCATGGCTCAGGGCCACAGTCCTCAAACTTGGCTCAGAATAAACCTATTTAAATTATTTTACAGAGTTTGGCCTCTTTTCTGTTGACAACTTAATAACACTTTAAAAGACCCCTTGGATGACCCCTTGGATTGATTTACCTCCTTCAGAAAGATATCCTTCCTCACAGATGAATAGTCTTCTTTTTTAAAAAGTCATGGGGAAAGACTGTTATTTTGTTTACCTAACCATTCACTTATTCTCTGGTCAAATGTTCAAATGGTCAGGGTCTGACCATTAAGATGTTTAAATGTTGTTCAAATTATTCCTGATCATAACTTTCTTTGGTTATTTTTCTCAGAGATTATTTTTATTGTTGGATATTTGTAGTACTTCACTAAATAAGTTTAATTTATGCTGTTTTGATTTCTAGTCAGCTTATAAGATAATTTACCAGAGGATGAATGTGTGGGAAAATATCAGAGAATTATAATTAAGAGTGTTTTTCTATATTGGGGACTTTAAAATATGGCAGTGATGAGTGTGTTTTAATCCATTTATTTTTCTTTGTCCTCTCAGGTGGATCTCCTTACTTAGCAACCAAAATAAATGAAGCAAAAGACTTGCTAGAAGCAACCACCAAACATTGATTGATGCTCAAGGACCACACTGAAGGAAAAAAGGGAGGGGGACTTAAAAAAGACAAACAAAAGAGTCCTACAAATTAATCCAAAACACTCTTCTTGATTTTCATACATATATTGACCACAATCATCTTCCACCATTAAGCTATGTAACAATAAAAGATTAATAGTCTAGTTTTTTGTTCTCTTTTAAAAGAACCCCTTAAAATTCTATAAGTGATCTTTTTCTTTATTTTTTTTCTATGATAGTCATACTTTTTAAGATTTTTGTTAAGTTAGTCCTAAATCTCCCCCACAACATATAAGGGTGCAAAACGTATTACTGTCAGGAATGCAAGTGGGATTCGTGAGCAATGAGTGGAAATTTTCTTACTGCTTATATTTGTACCCTCGTTGTCCCCTGTTTCCTTAGAGGAATTTGGGACTCTGCCTATATAAGTGCTTTAAATATTTTGAGACCAAACACTGGCTGCCACCTCCTGGGAAAATGATCTGAAATGTAATGGAGTTTACTAACTAATGTTTTGTAAAGTAGTGGTTAGGCCTTGTTAAAGAACTCTACTCTCTCTAAGATCTTACAGCTGAAGCATGAGAACTTAGAGAGCTACTAAAATGATGAAAGATTTACAAAATGAGCCCTATGAGGAAAGGCTGAAAAGAGCTAGGAGAAATCTGAGGAGTTTATATTTAATTATAGTCTTCCAGTGCTATATATTTATTCAGTTATTCATTCTACAAATATTTATTGACCACCTGTGACATGTAAGGCACTGTAGTGGGTCCCCTGAGAGTAACAAGTAGCAACTAGTCATGGATCCTCACCCAAAGGAACTTACATTTAGAGGAAGGATAAATCACATAAATAATGAATACTGTTAGAGAAGTTCAAATGATATGTTAAAGAAGTTCAAAAGAAGAAAAAATATTTTAAACTGAATGCACGTGAGGGCATGCTGAGTGGAGTAAGTGGCATTAAGCTAGGCTTTACAAAATTAGAGATGCTATATGATTGGTCAGTGTTTCCCCTTGGATCAGAATTAGCAGAAATAGACATATCAATTAGTGTGATTGGAGTGCAGGGTTTCTCAAAAGCAAGGGTTGGACGGAGTGGTCATGAAAGGCCAGCCCTGTGACTTACACTACATTAAATTAATTTCTCAAATCACAGTCCCAGAGCCACACTTTATTATTCCAAAGGTGAGGAAACAGATTCGGATACAGAGTACCAGCATCATTTCCCAATACTCCTTTACAAATCCTGGGTTCATTCTAGGCAAACTGAACTACTGTATTTCATCTACCTTAAAATACTTTTTAAATATCCTAGATGCATCTTTCAAATTCTGACATTCTGTAGTTTAGGAGTTTTCGACATTAGCACTATTGACACACTGGGCCAAATAATTCTTTGTTATGGGGAGCTCTCCTGTGCCTTGTAGATGATTAGCAACACCCAAGGCTGTTTGTTACCTACTAAAGACCAGTAGCTCCTCCTTAGCTGTGACGACCGAAAATGTTTCCAGACATCGCCAAATGTTCTTTGGCGGACAAAACTGTCCACAGTTGAGAGCCACTGCTATAGATGTTTAATTAATACTTTTTCTTTTGGTACATAAAATAATGGTGTGACTTTAAATTGATCAAAGATTAGAGACAATAAAATATGGCTCTTGCTTTAAAGTCTCCATGCATGTCTTAATTTTGTCATGCTTTAGTGTTTCTCATTTTTCTGCTCATTGTTATTTTTGTACCTAGAATGCTGCCCTAATCCCTAGATCTCCACGTGCCCAAACTCTAGGAATAGCTGAAGGCCAAGCTAAAATGTACCTCTCTTTTTCTGATGCTTCTAGTAAAAGTAATATGAATTTTCAGCTCTCTGAGACTGGGACCATAACTGTCTTGTTCACTGCTACATTGTACCCAGTAGTTATTTGTTGAATGAATTAATTGCCATAGTACTTTATTCCTCACTTATGGTACCTATGGTTTGGTACCTTGTGAAACAACTCTGTGTAACATACCTTATTTCTCCTACTACAAGAACTTTTAAAGCAAGAATCTCTGTAAAGGAGCACTTGCACTTAGTAGGCATCATAAGTTTTAAGTACTAAAGAAATGTTGCCATTTTCTGAATACTATGCATCAAAAATGTTACCGTGCATTTGGAAAGTTATGCTAAGCAGTGTCTGGGCATCATCAGATCACATCTTTTAACTGACGTCACATTTTCGTAATCCATACTGCATTTGTGAGAATTCGAGTCACTCCAGCATTAGCTTGGAATCTCCTTTGTTCCCATTTTCCTGGCATGTGCCTTGGAGTCAGATCTGGTTTTGAATCCTATCCTATCATGTGATCTTGGGCAGTTAATTTGTAACACTATAACCCTCATCTATAAAGTAGAGAAAAAAAATCCTCTCTAATAAGCTTGTTATAAGGAATGAGGATGTGTAAAGCATCTAGTCACACAGCAAATGCCTCCAAAAGATAATTATTACTTCTTTTACTGTCTTATTTAATTACTTTTATCTTTTAAACCACTTTGGATTAAGGTTTGAAGTGTATTCCTATAATTACTTATTTTACTCTTGAATTTGCAATTTGGGGAGGACATAGTGGGGACAAATCGTCTCTATTCCATGTGGCATTAACAGGCTGGAGGAGCCACCTCACTGGCCAGCAGGTCAGAACTGGTTGTTGGCTGGGAGGCTTGGTTCCTGTCTCCATAGGCTCCTCTCTAGATAGGCTTCCCCACAGGGGGACTAGAGCATCATCACACCACAGCAGCTGTGTTAGAAAAGACAGTGGTCCAAGAGACAGGAAGTGGAAGCTGCTAAACTCATCCTGGTCTGAAAATTGTCAGGACATCACTTCTGCTACACTGAGTAGGACTAAGTTATAGAGCCTGCCTAGATTCAAAGGAGAGGACTATGAAAGAATCTGTGGTCATCTTTAATATGTACCAAGGCAGGCTTGGGAATTTTTCCCCTTGAATCCATTAAGGCATTACTTAAAAAAATCGGGCATATATAATTTAACTACATACTTGGAGTATAAGCTCGGAAAGTTTCAGATAATACAACTATTTTAGGCACATATTCAGTAGTAATTGTCTAAATGGCAGCATACTTATAAAATTGGATTTCCACCAGCTATCTACCCTCAGCTCATTATCTGTGAAAACCTTGTAGGAATGGTTACCTATCTTCAGTGAAGATTGCTTTTTACATATTTGCTGTCATTGCATATTCTGCTTAATTAAGCTCTTTGTTGATATTGCAGTTTCTGTTTATTCTTGCATCTTAGATGTAATCTGAGGGAACAGGAAGGGCCTTTTTAAAAACAAAGCAATTACTTCGCAGATGCCAGAGAAAGTGTAAGTCAGATGGACAGCTAATTAAAGGGGAGCACAGAATGCCGCTCAGATAATAGTGGATGGTGCCAATCTCCAGCACAAAGTCAAAAGTGGAGAGAAATTTAGTAAGGAAAAAAGAATGCTGAGAGTGGAAGACATTATTTTATTTAGTCTTCAAAGCACTCCCTTTATTTTGTTTGAAATGCATTTTAGTCATTCAGCAAATATTAAACACTTAAAATGTTTAATATGTTCATACTAAATAGAAAAAATACATTCTCAAACAGATGACTATTTTTGCCTCATACTTTTTAATTAACAAGAAATATTAAGAGTTGTATTATTGGGCATGCTTATGATTGCCCGGCAGGATCATTAGAAATAACGTATTTTATCCAGGTACAGAAATCTTTCGGTTGTCATGGAGAACCTTGAGCACAGAAAAGAGCTTTTAATGATTTATCTTCAAGACCTTTCGCAATTAGCTTAATATAGTTTAATGACATTTGTGGGAGAAGATGAATCAGCCAGGCCCTAAAGTTAAGAACATGAAATTTCTGAGTCAACCAACTTAGGATGAGCTACAGAAACTGCAGTGAAAAGTGAAATATCCAAGTAAACCAGCTCATTTCGCACAGTGGAACCACACTGTCCCCTATGGAAATATTAAATATTTCCATGATAATAGCTAATATTTGTTAAGGACCTGTGCCTCTGCACCTCATGCAGCAGTCAGCTCCCAGATAGAGACCTCTGGCTACTAGGAGGATTGACAGGAGTGAGTAAATATGTCAGCATAAGCCCTCCCTTCTAATGGAAAAGCAACCCAAAGAGCATATCCTATTAACACTAGATCAGTATCATCTACTTGTCAAAAACATTGCGTGAATTATGAGCCAAAATTTTATTTATGGTGGATGGACATTTGGAAATTAGGATTTTTGTTAGTACAATTTATTAGCTGGAAAAGTTGGGAAGATTCTCTGGACTCATTTTTATAGGTGGAATCTAAGTGATCTGGATCATTGCCCACCAGCGAAATTGCTGGGCATGGTAGACAAAGAAAATGTTCCTTCTAATGATTTTTTATGAGCTGAGTAGCTATTGTTCCCAGCTGAGTGCTCTTTTCCTCTTTTTATTGTTGCTGAGCAAAAGAATTTATAAAAAGCTCTTTCTTTTTTATTAAAAACCCTGCTCAATTGAAATGCAAGTTCATTAAATACTGTTCATTTCTCTTCTGCCATAATAACCCTTTCCCCCTCTGGTCTATTCAACAGTGCCTAGCAGCATTGGTCAACATTTTAAGTCTGAACAGACTATATTATGTAGATACAGATACATAGATGTGCACTCTCCAACATTAAGAGGGAGTTGAATTTCACATTGGCAGAATATGATCACTCAGGCTAGATATTGGCCATAAATCTCAAATTAGTGCCTCAACTTGAAGAAAATATTCCCTGGAAAATTAAATCAACAGTGGCAAACTTACTTCCATTATGACAGGATGAAAATCATGTAGATATATTGGTTCAATATTGACATCTAAGCAGTAGTGCTAAAGGCCAAGAACTTAAAGTCAGTTCATTCTCATAAACCCAATAATATTTCCATAATAACAGCTAATATTTGTTGAGGACCTGTGCCAAACATTCTGCCTATATTATCTCTTTTGATTTTCATAGCTACCCTAAGAGATAGGTACTATTATTTATCCTCATTTTACAGATGAAGAAACGAAGGCCAGTAAATGGTGGTACTAAGATCCAAATTCAGCCTGATTTGACTCTGAAGCACATGCTCTTTACCTTATATTGCCCCGATCCTAAATACGTGGGAATCAGTAGAATGAAAGGGCTTGTATGACTTTTGGCTCATTCTGTGTTCCTTGTGACCTTGGGTTATAAATGTGAAAATAGGTTTATGAAAGGATCCAGGGTCATTGTGCATCATGAGCAAGGAGTACCTCATATTTTCAATTCTTCCCTGGAAGCTTCTGATGCCCATCCAACTGCACATAGGAAAAGCTCGTTGAAAATTTGGCAGTGTGACTTTCTCGAACTGTGAGTAGGGTTGGAGGAAGCTTTGGTGAGTTTTCGTTTTATTGTGTTTTTTTTTTTTCTTTTTGAGACAAGGTCTTGCTCTGTCACCTGGACTAGAGTGTAGTGGCTTCATCATAGCTCACTGCAACCTCAAACTCCAGGACTCAAGTGATCCTCTTGCTTGTGCCTCTGCCGCCATGCCTGGCTAATTTTTTATTTTTTGTAAAGACAGAATCTTGCAATGTTTTTTGTAAACAAGGGGTCTCGAACTCCAGGCCTCAAGTAATCCTCCCACCTCAGCCTCCCAAAGTGCTAGGATTACTGGCGTGAGCTACCTCACCCAGCCTTTGATGAAATTTTATCTGAAACTTTCATGGGCAAGAGCTTTCAAGGAGAACATCCAGAGTGAGATTCAGAAGACAGCTCATGAAAGTGAAGCAGCAGACCTCGGGAGAGAAATGAAGAGATAGCTCAATGTTTTAAAGATGAAAACAAGAAGACTGAATTTATTGAAAGAAGCAGAGAGGCAATGAAAAAAAAAATTAAGGTTAAAATCAGACAACTGAAACGAGAAGAGATAAGTCAAAGGATTTGAAAGGGAATTGCAGTGCTTTAGTAGAAGTTTAAAAAATTGTTTTTTACTAGTCCCAATTGTGAACTGGGTTATTTGTTCATGTCATGCTTTTGTGCCAAATTCCAAAATTATATTTGCACAGTTATAGGGCTGTCTAGTAGAATCAATAAAACTTTAGTCACCAATCTGAGAATGTGTCTTTGAGATTATCGTTTAACTCTCTGCGCTTCCACGCCTTATAATAAATGGTGACAAGTTTTCTAACTCCTGAAGAAGGTTTCTAACTCCTCGTGACTAATACTCATAGCAGCCTTGTGGGTTCCTTGGACATGAGAAACACCCATATTCAAAAAGAGTGCATTCCATAGCCCAGCTGGTGGCCTTCCCATTTGTCTACTCTGTGCGGTACCAGTGTCTTTGCTTTTTCCTGCTGTGAATGTGGATAGTCAAGAGTTGACTTTAGAAGTGTTTACACTTTGACTTCCATGCCTCTGGAATATTTGTCCTTTGGTGATGATATGTGAGACTTTATTTGCATATTTTGCCTTTCTCAGGCTGTCCTAGAATGTTCTATCATGTAATGTCACAGAAAGAGCAGCATGTACGCACCGAAATGCAACCTTCCCTGGTTAACCCCACTTGGGTCTGAGTTGTGTCTTCTTTCTCAGCTTCTTGGTACTTACCGTGTTTCCCCCAAAATAAGACAGGGTCTTATATTTATTTTTCCTCAAGAAGACACCCTAGGGCTTATTTTCAGGTGATGTGTTATTTTTTTTAAGTACAGTACAACAATCTACATTTATTCAAATATAGTTGAGTCATCTTCTGGAACATCATCATAACTCTCCAAACCCCGAATTCCATCCTGAATTTCTTGTGACTCTATTTCCTTTAGAACCATTGGCCCCAATCTCTCATGTGGAGCAATAGAGCTCTCTTGGGGCAGATGAGACGGGCTGCTCGTCTTCTTTATGGCTCTGCCACGAAATGCATGGGTTG
Organism: Cheirogaleus major; assembly: GCA_963574435.1. Taxonomy (NCBI): domain Eukaryota; kingdom Metazoa; phylum Chordata; class Mammalia; order Primates; family Cheirogaleidae; genus Cheirogaleus; species Cheirogaleus major. The sequence goes on from CAUYPO010010736.1 coordinate 24,943, forward strand.
TGCAGATACGCTGCGTAGCCACGCCCATCACTAGTTCTTATTTTCGGGGTAGGGCTTATATTGTGCAAATGCTTAGAAATCCTGCTAGGGCTTATTTTATGGGTAAGTCTTATTTTCGGGAAAACACAGTACAGCCTTCCTGAACTCCAAAATGAAGCATCAGCTTGGAATTGACTTAGAGGCAAAAATCCGACTTCTAGATTGCCTTGTTTTCCTTGGATACTACCCATTCCAGTATTTGGCAAGTCTTTGAGATTGGGAAGACTCAAAGAATGTAGAAACACAAAATTATTAGGCAAATCAAAGCTAATTTCAAAAGATTACAATTCAATCAATCACACATTTCCTAAGAGTGGCAGTAGAGTTTTTAATTATTGGAAATAAAATTAGATTTGAGCCTAAGTCCCTAAATTAATGGTTTTACCTTCATTGAGTGCACTATAGTTTGCTATAGTTGTGAGAAGACACTTGCACTTCTATTGCTTAGGAGAGATTAACCTGATATTCAAAAAGTAGTAACTGAATATGAATGTACAACTTCTGACTCTATCATAAACAAGGGCAATGTGCATCATGAAAAAATGAAGTGGCTTAGTGCCTCTTGAACAAAATTACAATGCTATGTCCTTGAGTACCATTGACTTTTAGAGCACCTTAGCCCTGAAAACATTATGATATCCATGACTGCCATGTAACAAAGAATAAAAACAAAAATATCAAGTCACAAATAGTCTAAGAAAATACCATAAAGACTATTTAAATACTTTCTAACATAACAAATACAAAAAAATATTTAAATGCTTTATAAAATACCAAATACCAAATATTCCTCCTCCCCAAAATGTGTTTTTCTTTGCTTGTGCTTAAATAGTAATTCCAATGGAGAAGCACACATTGAAAACTAAAGGCCTATCTGTAGATGTCCATACTACAGGTTGAAGAGCATTACAGTCACCCTTTAGAAGTTCTTCTGAATCAGCAAGAAAGTAGTCTCCAAGTCAGACAGTCTCGTCTGATGCTGGAGAAAAGCCAAGCCAGAGGGGGTGTTCATTCTGTGGGCAGACATATGCATCTGCACTTATAGGATGATTGGATGGGATTCCATCTTCATGTCAACTGTGGGGAACAGATTTCAAAGAGCCTATATCTCCAAAAGGGTTTGAATTCTTGCCATCTCTTCCCAAGCTGTTGGGAAATAAACAGAGGAGTAGATGGTAGCAATTTCCATGGGTTGCACATCTCTTAGTGGAAAACTACCAATGATGATAAAATGTTGGTAATCAAGGTGATCTTTTTCAAAAGTTTAGCTTTTCTTTGTTATAACAATATGAGCAGCAAAATGATTTGATTGGTCTTTGTTTGTGGTAGTAGATAGAATTTTCCCATAAATGGATTATGCCTTCTCGAGATATTGAATCTCAACTTTGGAGATTGCACCTTGCAGCCAACACCAGAATAAAGAGATGAAAGCTTCCTGAAGATAAATTATGCACCAAAATAGCAAAGATGCTCATACTTATGAAAGGAGCTTTTAATAGCAAATACTTTATCTCAATCAACTACAAAACAAAAAACAAGTTCAGATTCTTCACATTTAAAATTAGAAAATATTCTATATCCCTAGTGGCTTGATTTATTAATATTTCAAGGTATTATAGAACAAACTCTTACTTTCATCAAAAATTCCTTAATAATCTGTATGCTAAGTGCATAACAGAATTTCTTAATAAGTTCTATGGTTAAATTCATAATATAATGATACACAAAGAATTAAGCATGTGAAAATGATGTAATACTTTTGAATAATCAAAGGAAATCCTAATTACACTCCATTTAAGTTTGGTATTATATGTATTTTATTATATTCTAGCTCTGAAAACTAAAATCAATGTACAATTTACATACACACAATTTTCGACTAATCATAAAATGTTTTTACAACATCCCAGTTTCAGGACATAGTCTCAAAAAGGTTTGATTTCCAAGGAAAATTCAAAAGGGAAAAAAGTTGGAGGTATTACACCTTTATTGTTTCTGTTTGCCATACTACATGCAAACGGAAAAATTAAGAGATGCCACATTGAATGCAGCAAAAGGAAAATTTAACCAAGTTTCTTGACAAATATTGAAAAATTGAATTCTGACATTACATAGCTATTCAAAGATTATTTGTTCAGCTCAAGTACAGAACAGTCTTAGGTGAGCATAACTCCTGTACATGTTCAGAAATGCGTTTCAAACAATAACTGCTTTATTAATTTCAAATCAAATAGCCATTCAAAGAACATATCCTTTGTTCAGTCCGACATAATACTTATCAACTCTTTCTACAAAGGTCCCCCTCCCCTCCAATTCTTTGTAAGATGAGCGATGAGGCTTTTAAAAAATGTTTGAACACATTTCACTTTTGGCTATCATGCTACCCAGAGAAAATATTAGTGAAATAAAAAAGAGAAATCTTTGTAAAGCTAAAAGACATTATAAATGAATGAAATTTTCTCAACTTCAGAAAATTTCTGACAAAATTTATTATACTCTGAATAGCTTGTCTTTTTGTAAAGATAACTGAAAAAATTTTAATCTCCCACCCACATGAAAAAATAAATACAACTGAGAATTATACTTCAAATTGCTCCTTTTTTATGGTTTGCTCTCAGTTTGTAGTAATATAAAATGATTTATGAAGGAAATTTTTAAAAATCAACTTAGCATACATTTTAAAATCTGTCTCTAATTAGAACTTTTTATCTTTAAAGTATATACTACTTTTGTCAAACAATATGATTTTGTACACTACAGAATAAATCAATATATACTTGGAAAAAGATAAATATTCTAAGGTAAAAAAGAACAAAATACAAGCAAGACTTGGAAAGAAAAATATATTCTGTTTTGACTTTGTATTTTTACTTGTCTGTCTACTGCTGTATCTTTCTAATATCATTTTAAGACAAAATTGGTCTGATATGCTTTCTTGCAATTTATGGGTTCGTCGAGTATTTCAACCTCACATTAGCTAAGCACTATGAAAAGGAAGTTCAAACAATGGAGGACCTAAAACAAAATCTACCTGAAGTAATTTTTATTATTTTTTTAAGAAACTTTTTGGTTTATTTTCAATGAAAAGACAGATGAGATTATTTGAGGGGAGGCGGGGGGCATATGCGGCTGGTTTGTTTTTTGTCTGTTTTGTTTTGTTTTTGTTAGTTTATTCTTAGAGCATTCTTTTACCAAAGTCACAGATATAATTAACATTCTTGTAATAATGAAAAACTCCCTGTGTTACTTTTATCTCCTGAGAAAAAACACTGCTCTTAAATCAAAAGCAAAATGTTATACGTTCAGATTTTGGAGCAACGAAACTACGAAGACAGCCAAGTTGTAAAAGCCCATTTTCAGATCTGGAACAACTTCTGAAAATAAAGAGGGTATTTAGCATACCTTGTACTATAGAAAAGTCCTACTTTCATTATTTCCTGATTCTGGGGATCCAATAAAAACTTTATGGAATAAAGACTCTTGCACAAAACCTTCAGTGAAAACATAACCAACCACTACCACTACCCTAACTTTATAAAGGAATGAGAGTTGATAAACTATAATAACAGTACGGAAATTTTTACTTTCTCTCATGAGTTTTAAAAGGAAGATTAAAAGGTTTATTGGCTTTTCAAACACCAGTGGCTTTTAGCACCTAAAAGATACACAACTAAAATATATACATATTCATTTTGAAAGAAACACCAAAAAAAAAATTAAAACATTGATGATTAGGTAAATACTGATGACGCCAATATAGAGGTATTTGCCACTATGAAGGGACTAAGCACAATCACATCTTGTCCCGATCATACCTGCCTGCCAGAACAAAACAGGCAGCTGACCAATTATGGGGTGTTTATCTATACAGTGGTACCTTTGTTCTCCAACAATGTCAGATTGCAAACGTCCTGGAACACATATTTACCTGGAGGATTCTTGGCAGGATCATTGTGGCTTGGACTTCCTGATTGTCCAGAATCTGTAAAGAAATCACAGAAAATGTTTTCTTTTTAATTTGTTTTGAAAGAATTTCACAATCCTCAGAAGTACTTTTAAAAAAATTTTTAAGGTACAACAATAAAGTTGAGTGCTTAAACAAGTATACTTTCCCAAGCTTTTTGATAGCAACATTTATTCATCAAACTAGATGAATGTCTATACATGTTTCTATGTTGAAAGAAAAAACAAGTATTGATCTATAATATACTTGGGGTTGAGCAAGGCTTTTTTGAAACAAAAGACCGGACTACAAAGCCACTGCAAATGGTTTGAAGGTGAGGCAAATATCAAGGCTTGTCAGCAGCAATACGAAATAAAGCACATATATTCCCTTAAAAATGCAATCTGAATGTAATTAACCATGCTTTAAAAAAAGCCCAAATATGTTTTTATTCAATGAGTAAAATACACAGAAACGAGAGTCCGCTTTTCTAGGATTTCACACACAAGTACACATATCCACTCCAATAATCCCCCAACCTACTGGATCCAGGCCCAGATCTGTCTACATCCCATAATAGCAATCGATTTGCAAACACCCAGAAAAGCATAAATTACTAGGTAGAAACCAACATGGCTTTGTGGAGAGCAAATTGTTGGATCAATTTAATTTCCATCTGTGATAGATGTACAGACTTTTCAGATAAGGAAGAAGAGATCGATGTATTATCTCTGAATTTCCTATCCGGCATTATTCCTCACTGATACTACAGAAAGGAACATGGAGGACAGACAATTTGTTAGGCTACATGCCTTTCCTGACTAATCTGACGCTGTGTGTTTTGCTCATTCCTCCTTCCTCCACGTCCCCTCTGCATTTATCTGTGTCATTTGCGCCATATTATTATACACTTACTTGCAAGTTGCTTTGTAATCTTCTTTTATTGGTTCAAGCATTTAAGTTTTGTCTCCCCAACTAAATTGTATGCTCCTAAGCAGAGGCAGAGATTCTGTCTACTCCTTTTGTGTCTTCCTCAGTGTGCTGTTCATGGCTGTGAATGCCCTGGGCTTGCAGTAAATGCCTGAGGAATGGATTGCTCAGATTCAGCAGTCTTTTTGCTTGCCTTGAAAAGGCAATTTTGAACTTGACAGTGAATTTCAACAAAATTTGATAGGTGGGGCACAGACGAAGGCTCTGTCATAGACTGCCTTATACTGGTAAGTCTCTTCCCTGAAACTTTACCATTATACTTGAGCCAAGAAAAGGACTGAGTCTAGGCTAAGCAGAAAAACCATATGCCGGTTTTCTCATCAGGGTTATTCTGTTCTTCCAGGTAAGTGACTAACATACTGAAATTGCTGTTTCTATTATTAAATGCAAGAACATCCTGGTGATTTCTTCTTGTATAAAACTTGATTATGTATTTTCTGCCCTTTGCCTCATGCCTGCTAGCTTAGATTTAATGCTGAGATCAGAATTTTACCCCTTCATCCCATTTCCTTAATTGTCTTTTTGTTTTTGCTTTAGAACAGACTTAACGAAATCTTAGCAAACATATTCAGTGATTCCCACATTTTCCTCCAAGTTTTTCCTAGTTTTCCAAAGTGGAAGTAAAGAAACTGGAAAGGAACACTCTTGCCGTCTGGGTTCTGGCTAGAGTCTCCTGCAGATAGTCAGAGAGCCGAGTATTCTCTAAAAATCTTATCTCTCATCTCCCATGAATTCTTCTATTACTTTTTCTGAAATTGAGGCAAAACTCAGTGACTTATAACTTAGGAGATCAATCTTTCTTTTTATGCATTCTTATAAAAGATGATACAATATTGGCCACTTTCCAGTTACATAAAATAGTTACATAAAAAATGATAAATTATATTATTTTGGTACAGCCTCAGCTATTTCTGCCCTGAGTTCCTCTGACAAATGTCTCTCAGTATTGACACTACATTCCAGTTTAATTTATCAAGGGATTCTAACATTTTGAGGGGTTCTTATTTATGTATAACACACCCACTGGCCAGAGCCTCCCTGTATTTTATTTTCCCTCTAAAGCTACCTCACATTTATGAAGCTTTAGACATACATCCTGCAAGGTTGCTAACTCCACCTTCATGGTGACACAACAGGAGGTAAGTTAAACTTGTCATCGGTTGCAGCAGGGGCTTCCTTTCAGGAGCTGTAGACTCTATATGTGATCCTTAGCATGTTTAGTTACATCAGCTTCAAAATGGCACCACAAAACTCTTTCCCACCATCTGTTGCTAAAATATGTGTCCAGTAGAGTCAAGAATGAAGGTCTCTTCCATTCCTCAGCAAGTATTCAGTTAGAACAATGGCATCCCCTGTTACCACAACATCCCACTTGGGAAGCTCTATTCTTTTCTGCTGCAAATTACTTTTTCTTCCCATTGCAAACCAACTTCTTTAATTGAAAAAACATACTTACCAAAAAAAAAAAAAAAAAACAAACAAACCCACAAGCATTTGAGGGAAAGCTGCCGTAGACCCTAAATTTGAGTCACACATTTGCTTTTTGTAACAATTCTACTTTCTAAAATGATCTGGTGTTTTCTGGCACACGACAAGTTTTCCTTCATACTCCAAAGCCTGTGCCCTCTCATGAAGTAAAATAGCATATACTATATACCATGTCCCCAACACATAGAAGATGGCCTTCTTGACAGGCAAGCAACAGAACATTTACTTTTCAGACTGAAAATTCTAACACTATAATCTACTCTTAAGTCTTATGTCACCTTATATTGGTCACTTAATTCCAACTGCTGGAAAAGGAAGTAACCAGGGAGTCGCAGTTGGCAGAGAAACCAGAAATGAACTGTTATTGTGGTTAACTTCAGAGAAGGAATTATTTAGACCACATCTAAAACCCTTCCAATTCACCACCTAGGTCAAATTACTCTATACTCAAAGGTTTTATTTAACCACTTCCATCACTTTGCTCAAGTTCATTCTCTCTCTCTCTCTTCCACCCCTCCCTTATTCTGTGCGTGTGTATGTGTGTGTGTGTGTGTGTGTGTACTTGCTAGTGGTGCAATCTTGTGCAAGATCACTTAACTCTTAGAGCCTTGATGTCTTGATCTTGAAAACTGAAATAATACTATCCACCATGCAGAATTGTTGCAAAGATTAACCATATTGAGCATCAAAAGCATTAGGTCAGACACATTCTCCACGATCAATAAATGAAAGATATTATTAAGCATAGAACCACATTCAAAAATGATTAATATTTTTAATGGACAAACTCTTAGAAAGAAAGGGAGAAAAGGGGCATGACTAAATTCTGACCATCCCATTGCAAGTGTCTAAAAATGTCTTTGGTGGATCGACTGAACATGGAGGAGTGTGTGCCCACCTGAGAAATCCTATGTAAAGGCTTCAGTCCCATGCTCTCCAGAAGGGAGAAGGGCACCGCTGCTTCAAGGCTCTAAGGGACTGTCATGCTCAAAAGGCAGCAAATACTAGCCAGCAGTGAAAATTACCTTCCAGAAGGCTGAAGTCTTTGAGGAACAAGGCTAGTCAGAACAAGGGTTGTGAGCTGCCCTGCTCACTGGGTCTTGAGTCTGGCAAGATTTTGATGTGGTGGAGAAGAAGAGAGCGGAATGGGTGTTGAAGGCAGCCAACCCAAACCAGTCATCCCTCATTCTCTCCACCTTTCATTTTCTCTTCCTTGGTCTCAATCAATACTTTCTACATTTCTGTGTTTGTCTCTTTCTGACTTGACTAGACATAATGGTGAACTGAAATAGGTTTTGTATTACACATTTATGAAAATTTCATATTCCCCATTTTTGAGTGTGAATTAAACATATACTCATTCTAAGAAAAATGATAAGTTATTTCTATTATATAAATATTATATAAATATATTACTATTCTATAAATAGAATAAATATATTATTCTATTATATAAATAAATTACTACTTTTTAAACACCAGCAGTTCCTCCTCCCCCAAGTTAAAGATTCTCCAGAAATAAGAGAAGGTTCACACCCCTGCATCACCCCCTACTGACTTTTCTTCATTCCTTTCATCTACTTTTTTTTTTAAAGCAGTCAATCTTTTATGGCTTTCCTAATATCTGAAATTTACCTAAGGCATGACCCGGTTTCCCTAATGACCAAATTTTATGGAAGATCCTGGGATACTTCAGTGATCTAGATGGCTTATCCAAAGTCACGTGGCAACTATTAAAATGGATATTCTCTACATGGGCCACCTATTCAGACACACTGCTTCTTGAGTGGTTATGATGCAATCCTAAAATCATGCAAAGTCCAATGATTTTTCAGTAGATTATACACTTTTGGGAACTTTACCTTCCCCTACCCTCTCTCCTCATTGCCACCATTTACTAATGCATTCAAAACTTTTTTCAGAACTTTAAAAAACCTTTATCCATTCTCTGTGCCTAAATTGGAAATAATTAGTATTATCATTGAACTCTATACACAAATAGATGCTGTAAAGAGAGACTAATTCTAAATCAAATTTAGTTGGGATTCTCTCCACTAAATAAAGGCAATTCTGATGTTTTATGGATAATCTGGTAGGAAATTCTATAAAAATTTGTTAAATATATATGATGATAAATAAATAATGGCCTGTAAAATGTTTGTTACTGAGGACTAACCTGGAGTGAATAAACTGCAACTATATAAGAAGCGGACAGATCATCAAAACTGCAAAAGATTTTTTAAGGTCAATAACGTAAGCATCAATTAAATGCAAATCAATAAGATTTATGACCATCTTCTATATTCTGAATGTTTGGTAATATTTGGGATATAGTAGGGGCTCCATAATGCTTATTAAATTTCCACTTAATTTATTAGAATACTTGACCTTTAAAATAATGTTTAAAAAAAGAATATACATTCTATGCTGTCTAGAAGCTCAGAGGCTGCCCAAAGAGACAGAAATATACAAATAAAAATATACACTGTGATAGGTGCTATAAATGAGAATATAGCAAGAAGGAACAACTGATTCTTCCTAGGAAGGGTAGGCAGGGCCATGTCATAAAAGATATATCAGAAGGAGATAAACTTAGGAAGAAGGTCTTGAAAAATGACCTGATTTCCCACCTTGCTACCAAATTTCACTCTACTACCAAATTGACAGTTATGAAATCCAAAACTGATTAAGCTAAATCCCTGCTAACACCCTTACATGTATTCTAAATATTGCAGAAAAAAATCCAAATTGTTTTAATATGCCATTCAAGGCACCTTGATCTGGCCCCTGCCAACACTTGGGTCAGACTTAGCTTTGTGGCTCCTCGAGTGTCACCTACAACTGATGCCTCCAAATCTTCACACATGATGTTCCCTCCTTTTTCTCCCCGAAGTCCTCCATGTTGAGGTCATCCCTTTTAGATTCTGAACAGTATGACAGGAGTTATGCTGACCTATTTAGCCTCATAGCCCTAATCTTTGGGATAGTGCCTGGCACATTCAGTTAAGTCAAATGACCAGGAAACAATTGGTTTATAAACTACAGAAGTGCACAAAGAAGAAAGGCTAGGCATGCCACTCTGTGCAAAAACACACATTAGAAGTCAAACAGATGAAATGTGTGTGGCAAGGAGAGGGGACAGATGCACAATTCCCAGGGCTGAGTTGACCAATCTGATGCAAGGCTACATCCTGCTTCCCTACTTCCTGAAGGAATATTTGGCAATGGGAGGGGTGTACAGGAGAAACTAATTCATATTTTAAATTAATTTTGTGGGTTCTCTCCTACAAAAGGAAGAGACGTTTGGTGGGGATCCAGGAAGCAGGTCCCTAGCTTACAAACAGGGGGCCAAGGAGCTTTTAATGAACTTCATATATAAACTGTCTTTCTACTCCTAAATGAAACTTTTTCCAGGAAGTCATTTTATTCTCTGACACTAAGACTTGAGAATCAGAAAAGACAAATTTGAGAAGCATGATTTTCATTTACAGTCATTTTGGTGCAAAGAAGAGATTGAACGAGGTAAATTGTTAGGTCCCTCTGGCTTTAAAATTCTATGTTTCTATAACAATATAGCTTTTATATCAAGGGATATCAGAGAAGCAAATGAAACCCACACTGTAACCTGTTAACCTACAGATAGCCTCTTGCTAGAACTAAAATTAGTCATCATGTGATAAAGGGCCCCTTTGTCATATTCCTTTGCCTTAAGCAGGTGAAGAAATAGCCCATTGTCAACTAAAGAATACCATGAGGTTTTTTTTAAAGGCTTAGAACAGTCTCTTTCTTTCTCTGCAAAACATTATTTTACCAATAGACTAAAATAGTGTATTTTTACAAATTAAGTATATAGCATGCCATAAAAAAATCACTTAAGAAAGAGAAATGACATATAAGATGTAAGAAAAAAAACTTTAAGGATACAAATTCATGTATTTTATACCAGGGAAACAGAAAGGTAAGACAAACGTGTATTTTTTTTTTTTTTTTTGAAGATAAGGGGGAGAAAACGATTTTCTTTGGGCAAAAACTTCCCTCTGTGTCTTCCTCTCTCTGCCCAAAGTGTTGTGCCTCACTCTTGGCAGTTCACTGTCTACTGTGACTGATTTCCCGGGGATGTATAGCAAGTTAGCTTTACATAAATTATGAGTCCTATTACATAATTTGCCATTTTTTCCTCCAGTACAGTTAAAACACTATAAAACTTCAGCTTTAATGGAGGACCATTTCATCAATTAAGGTGACACAAAACTATAGTTTTACAATATTTTCTTTTCTATTAAATGTTTATTAAAATAACACAATGAAAGAACATGAGAAAACTAAGTAAGTGCTTTCCTTGCCTCTCCTAAGCATATAAATGTTTGGGGAAATGGTCTCTCTCTCTCTCTCTGGGGGGGATGTCCTTAACTCCCTGTCTCCCTCTCTGCTCTGTCTCTCTGTTTCTATCTCTCTGTGTCTTCTCAATAGGACTTCACTTCATTGCAAAACTTGGTTAACAAGCTATATATGGGAAATGCTAACTCTATCACTTTGTTAATGGAGTCCTTGACATGTTTTTACTGAATCTGTACCCCTTCTCCTAAATGCAGTTCTGAGCAAGAAGAGAAATCAAACCTCTCTGAATACTTTCAGCAGAACCAAAATAATATTTGGGAGATGTGGCTTCCCACATATTTGTAATCATATCTTTTAATTTATACTATTTCGAATGTGAACACCTATAGCTTCAGATTCTCCTTTCTGTTGGTTAACATTGATTTTGAAATATATGTTTGATTTAGCAAAATGTGTTATTTTAAAAGAGATTGCTATGTTGAGGATCCTTATAGATAAAGTAATTTAATTAACTAAAGAAAGATATAGAACAAGAAAGTAGATAGATAATATATCCTATTTCTTTTCTCTATACATATTGCTAGTTCTATTATTAATATTAAGCTTTCTTTTAAAAAGCCACTTTTTTGCTTAACAGGGAGATTAGGCTCAAAGGATCACATCCCAAGGATTAAAAGAAGGATTTGTTTGAGCCCAAGACTAAAATTTCTCCACAGGAAATTAACTGAAAAACATAGACCACTGAAATTTAAGGGAAAAAGATTATATATATATACACGACAGCAAATCAAATCAAACCTGCCTACCACACGGGACTACTGACCAGTATAAACACAAATAGCCCCATATGAAAAGTGTTAAACCTGCCAACATCTTTGACCAGAGGGTTGCAGTACTTCATTAACTAGTACCACCACCCCCACCCTCCACAAAGGGAAGCTAGGATAATCATATCTGCCCTTTCTGCCCTAAGATTAAGTTCATTGACTCTCTACTGATCCAGGGATTGAGTGAACCAAAGGTCACAATCAGGATCACCTACATCTCTGCTTTCGAAGTCTTTAACCTATAGAATGCAAAAACACCGTGCTGGTCATTGTCACGATTGCTAACTTTCTACAGTATGTTTTCAATTAAGTAAATAAAATGTGGTAATTAAATCAAGATTGCATAATATGTTTTTGATTTGTAATCTCATTTAAATTAATTAACTGACTCAATCGTTGCTTAGTTTTTAAACTGGTTGAGTTAGGGAAAGAGTCCCTGGGAGCAAATCCAGTTTTCTATCTTTAAAAACAAGGCAAAGCAATCTGGCATACTTAAGAAAAAAAAAAATTAAATGCACCAGCATAATATAAATACAGAGGCAAGGGTGTTAATGTAGACGAGGGAGGAGTTTTATGGCATGATTTTGACTAAAAGAAATAGTTCTTGCACTAGAGAGAAATAAACTAAAACATTATTTATTCAAAACATTTCTTTTCCAATTTTATGAAGATTGCATGTTTGTTGGAAGCAAAACATTTCCAGCTGTATTTTAAGTTTCTGAAGAGAGTTGTAAGATTTATAATCTTTCATAAATGCTGCCCATATCTCATAATATTAGATGAACACGCCACTGCGTACTTTAAGGAACAATTTGCCAATGCAGTTTGCCACATGAAAATAATAAAGTCCTTTCCAAAACCTGGCCAGATCCAGTAGGAAAAGATGAGATGAGTGTTCTGTCTTTTCCATCTGGGAGAAATTTTGGATTTCAACTACACTATGTAATATACATTTTTTCTTGGAAACTAAGAAACGTGCATTTTATAGCAAGGTATGTAGTGCAAAGAAAATGTTGGTGAAATATGAATCTGGAAATGAAAACCAGAATGTCATCAGATTCAAGAACATAATCATAGAGGCAAATTGAAAAATCAATGCAGAATTTCAACATGAACCAAATGCAATGTTTAGGATCCTATTAGTCTTAATTTTTCTCCTACAAGGAAAACATGAGAAAACAAATGCTGTTTTACCTCCAAAGTCCTGGACAGCATTTACTACACTGCCTAGCATAATGACTTACATATCTGCTTTGCTTTGACCTAGGGTCTTCATGCATTATTCTAAATCCTACACATACCACTCTCCTGTGGACACATGGTCCTTCTGTGCTATGTTGTTTCATGCATTTTCCCAAAACTTAATATTATACATATCTAGGTTTAAACCAGATATGAGACTTTCTAATAGTTCACTGGCAATCTTTCTTCTCGGGGAGCAGGACGTATTCTCACCAAACTGGATGGAGAGTCGGAACTCCTCAGTTCTATTCAGTAACTGCCAACCAAGTGTACTTTGACCCTAAGCAAACCATTTCATGTCTGAATCAGTTTTCATCTTGCCCAACCACTTAAAACTGGACAAGAAAAAGGTAACAGTTTAGTCTTAGTCATTTCCAAAGGAATTAGAAATAAGAGGGGAAAAATAATTTTATATAACAGTGAAAATATGCACAAATATTTGTGGAGAAAAGCTACGATATTTTTTTAAAAATACACCTTAGGGTTTAATTACTACTACTCCCACTCCTAAAAAGAAACATCCCATATCCCCATCTAGTTAGCCCACCTCTACTTTCACTCTGCACTGTCCCTTGCAAACACTGATAATACAGGTAATTAAAGGACTGGGTTAGGGTCCAATTCTCCTGTTAAAATTTTTTAAAATCCAGGGGTCAAGATACACGTTAGTCTTATTCACTCCCTAGCATAATTCCTGACATGGTAGATGCTCCTCCAGTATCTTTTGAATGAAGAACCACTAGTTCACAGTGAACAAGATGTTGCCTGGTAGCGCTTAAAACAGTTTTCAACTTCCTTAGGTTATAAACAAATTGCTAGTAATGCCAAGCATAACTTTTAGTTGTTTGGTTGTTTTCTACACATACTCTAATTTTTAAGTGTCTGAAACCTCTCCACAAATACAAATGTAGCAACTGATTCAGTCAATGACCAAAAAGTCATATTCTTATTTTTTCAGTGCTCATTTTATCAAAGCCATGTGTTCCTACAAAGAAATTTTTTCGCTTGAATACAGATTTCTCTATTATGTTGGCTAAAAAGACACTTTGCCAAATCATTAAAATGCTTATGTTTAAATCACTATAGAGAAAAGAAATTAAATGGTTTTGTTAACATCCTATATTAGTTGTATAGGATTAATAACCATCCTTGCTTTAGTATTAAACTCTTAAGACTGTGATGTAGGATTTTATATAGTCATATAAAAATAAATGTATATATTTAATCCAAAGGTGTATAACAATTAACTGAATAATACAGTAAGATGACACCTAGCATACTTTCTACTAAGGTAAAGTAGATTTGAATGTTGGACATTCATTACTGTTTCGTTTATAAAATAATGTTATCATAATATTGGAGGAACAAAATCAGAGAAGTCATTTAATGAAACAGGAAGCTTGGTGATGTGGCAGATAATGATATTAAATGTCCTAACAGTTCCTTGATAAGTGGTTCAAAGAACTTCTGTCCCCATGTTTTCAGGGCAAAAGCTAATTTACCAGGAATAAAACTACTTGAATAAATACATCATTGAACTAACATTTTTGAAAAGGCATAAAATGAGGAAACAAACAAGGAGATAGTAACTTCCTCTTGTAAATTAAAACTATGCATGAGAAGAAAGTAACTCATTATATTGATAAAAGAAAAACAAAAAATAGCTAACTAACATGATTTTTCCCTCTTTTTTTTTTTAAGGGAAGTTCAAGAGTACTGTAATAATAGGAATAACGTGTTTAAAAGAACTTCGAAAAGTTAACAACCTGACAGAACCACGAAGATTTATTATAATTATATGGGTAAATATTCTTTCAAATGGTCATTTTAACAAAAAGTTTTGAAATGGAGATAATTCTAACCAAGAATAATTTAGAGTCTCTTATAGAAACCCCTTTCTGGAATCTACTGCTCATTACTATGGTTATTTGGGAAATGAGAAAAAAAATGATAAGAGGCATGTCTACTTGCTACATCCACTTTAAAGAAGGGAACCTAGAGTATAATGGTGCAGAGCTGGCTACCAGGTGCTCAAAATTCCTCCCATTTTGTCATGTTACTCATTTTTACTTTAATAGAGATTCAAATCGACTCCTCATGATTCAAGAATCTCTAAGTGTAGTCCAAAGAGTATGAAAAAGAACAAGTTTCTGCATAATGTCCCATCCATATGCCTTAGCCTTGAATGGTATCAAACCTATGTAATCTTCTACATCAATGCCTTCCAGATGTGACACAATTTTAACGCAAACTTCAAGCTTTCTACTGCAGATTCATCTCCCAATGCTCATAAAGGATTATTTTCATTGCACATAACACTACACATGGCTAATGTTCCATTTTCCAAATTGATTATTATACTGCCATTTTGATTGCCTTCCAATCAAAAAACAAACTGTACCGCATATCCAACCAACCTCCAACAAAACCACAAAACAACAAGGAACCCATCATTATTTCCAAGTCGTAGACAGTGCTTGATTATAAGAGCAGTTAAGCTTTTCCTTGTCCACTCTTGGTACCTCCAAAAGATGGAAAAGGGGAGGGAAAGATCTTCCATAATTCTTTGTCAGAGTTAATTGCCATAGGAACAATTTGAGCCTGTTGCCTATTGTTTTGGGTTTTAAAGATTGGTTCTAATTAGAGATCAAATTCTTCTTGACATTTAAAGCATGTAAAAATTTGAAAGTAAACCAACAAGATCATTCATGGAGAATTTTCAAAAGCATCTAACAGTAATGCTACAATAAAAAAAAAGTTACAAACTAAATTTTCAGATAAGATAAAAAATTTAGTAACTCAATGCCAGTAAGAAAAATGGCTGTGATAAGGCTTTGGATGACATCATGTGGACTTAATTTGCCTGCCCCAAATTACTTCGAACCTTACCTAAATTTCATCCCACCACCCCATATTCCAAATTAGAATTGTCTCGTAGTGGTAACTTGTCCTCAGATCCATCTCTCTCTCTGTTCTTACAAACTACCTTTCCCAACTCTGTTAACAACTGACTTCAGGCTAGGTCCAACCAATGGGAGGCAATGGTGAGAATCTGAGAATTTGGAGGGTGGGGAGCAAGGAAGATGGAAAGGATTTCTTCCCTCCTCTCCACTTCTGCAGGTATCTCCAAATGGTGGCTAGTTCTCTGTTTGTGATTCTAGCTTCCACTGGACAGATTTCTCCCGCTGTGATCCCCCCTCCTCTCAGGTAGATCCAGCTCAAAGACTCTAGTAACACCATCTTTCCCCATACCCTCCAGTCCTACCTGTGGTAGTGGATTCCTGTGGATGCTAATGCCTGGGTTACCTCGCTGGTCATTTGGTTTTCAGCTGTTCTAACATCGTTGTAACTGGGCCCTCTTAAGAAATTCTTTCTATTGGACTATCTGGTAGGAGTTCTATTTTTCTAGACTGTGATAGATACATGTGTTTTTTCAAGGTTGGCTTATTTATCACTCTAAAATAAATGCCAGGTAATAAACAGTATTAAACAGATTAAATGTAATACCTTTAGAATATTAATGTTTCAAGTATTTGTTATGATTCTCATTTTAAAAGGTGAGAAAGCACTGCTACCATTCAGAACTAAGTATGAAATCCTATAACCCAAAGCTTTTGTAATGCATGATATTGATACAGACAGATAATCAAAGTTTTTTTCAAATTAGATTTTCAATGCCATGCTCTAAATATGTCTCTTCCAGGAGATCTTCTGATAATCCCACCCACTCATTCAGATTTATTATTTCTTCTTTTTGCCATTTCATAGTTAGTCTCTCTATCCAACTTTTAACAAGTTGCACATATTGAGTTTTTTCTTATACGTGTGTTTTTCCTATAAACATGCTTATAGGCTCCTTGTATGGAGTGATTATGAGTTTGATTGTTTTATAGAACACTATACATATATTTACCTGTATCTCACGACACAAAGAACTTTGAAATGCTTATCAATTGTCTGAATAGCCTAATGGTCTCATGTGGAGATAATCAAAAGGTTATTTTAAATATGGACCAACATACATCAACATAAGAACAACACGTACCAGGAAAGAGAAATAATTTCAACATTACTGTTTTCTCTAGGAAATAGTTCACAAGACCTCACTTGACATGCAGCATTTTCACATAACAAAAATCATAAAATAGAATAGATAAAAGTATTTTCTTCTATCAGAATGGTATAATCTACAGCACTTTACTAAAACACTCTATAAATAGGAGATAAAGATGTTTATAATCATGTGCATAGGGAAGTATATGAACTCATAGTACCCAAACTTTACAATCACAAATGCAAACAATACTGATACACTTGATGTTTTAAACTGTGCTAGATAACAGCCCCACTAGACGGAAGTGACATAATGGCAAAACATAGAGCATCAATTCACATGTTGCCAACTTTTTCAGACAGAACTTTAACAGGATGACATTGGTGTTTGCTGTGCACACTCGGCTGTCAGTATTGCACTATACTGCCATGTCCTTGTATATTCTTTCTCTCAATCATTTGAACCCTTCCCCCAAAGATTTATTTTTATGTCTCTTTTTAAAACATTATTATCCTAGTTTATGATAATCACCACCAAATATCATGTGGAGATTGTACGAACTGAAAATCACTGTTTCTTAAATTTTTTAAACTTGAGCCTGAAATCTATCTTAGTCAATCTGTATCACACGAGGACAAATTTATACATTTAATTCAATAAACTATTTATTGAAAAAAATAAAATTGGTTAGTCTAAGTAGGCAATAGTCACGGAGTAAGTCTAGAAATAACGTCCACTTTTTGTGTTTTCCCACTCCATTTATTTTTCCCAATGAGAAAATTATAACGTGATGGGTACAAGAAAAGACAACCTCCATAATATGACAGTCAGACATATTGCACAGACAATAAAAACCAAAGGGAAAATGCTGAGATCACGAAATAGAAAGAGCCCTTGACTTTCTCTGGTAATTGGGGAGAAGGGGAGTACAGAGATCCTAATGGCAGATAGGAAAGTGACCCTAAATTTTAAGCAGGTTTTTTATCACACACATATCATTTGAAACTTAAATTGTCATTACAAGTTATAGTGAAAAAAGACAAGAAGAAGAAATACAAAATTGTCCCTGTCCCTGTTCTTCCAATGTGCACGCTATGATTTAAAACCATGCCATAGGAATAGATAACTCAGTTAAAGCCAAGATAAAACAAATGAGATTGAATTGTTTACATTATACTAAGCAGATAACCAAAATTATGACAGACATAATTGATTCAGAAATCGGTTTAAAGAGGCACCCTCCTAAAAATGGGCTAATAGAGCAAAGAGAACTAACTGCCACCTTCAGAAAACGTAGTGGAGGATCTGGTTGGATCCAATTAACACAAAATCTCCTTTTACATACAAATGTCACAGCAGATATAAATGGAACAAAATAACATTGAAATAGCTTGTAAGCAATTTTTTTTTTTTTTAAATATCAGAAGTACCACCTCAATCCAGCATATGTGTACACTCTGTCCCTCTCTCCCACTACACCTTCTCTCTCTCTTTTGCAGAAAGGCTAAAGCACAGTAGTGTGCTATTCCCTAGGCTTCTCCACAATGTGCTACACCTGACCTGGAAGAAAACCTTATTCTCCTAGGCCTGCTTAAGTCCGGGCACGTTGGCTGAGAATGCCAATGAGGGTCCCAGAGAATGCTAATCAGGGCGGTTCTCTGTCCAAGAATTGGACTGAAACCATTAATTTACTTCATAGGATCAATCAACTGTTGAAAGGCTTTTGGTACACCTGACCTAGGCAGAATTGAAACCAGCAAACAAAGACTGCAAGGTTTGGTGTTAGAGCTTCCACCACTGCCCTGCAAAGCTCTGTCACTGCCTGAAAGGAGCACAACCCTTCTCCCTCCTGTGATACTCTTTAGGAAATGACGCTTGTCATCTTTCATCTTGTTGACAAAACATTTTCTTTTCTAGCAAAGTCTATATCTAAGGGATACTTTACTGAAGTAAAGATGGAATGAAAGTCCAGCTGATTCTGCAAGCACATGAAACAGAAATAATCTCAAAGATGATGATAATTTCTGGTTTTTGCTTGAAAGTCTAAACGCTAAATGAGAAGGCTTTTATTGTGCTGCTGCTTCATTCTCATTGATTTTGGTTTGTTTACCCAACGTCAATGTAAATGACTGCAATGAAGTCAGGGTTCCAGACCCAACTTGAAGACAAAAGTTCAGTTACCCCAATTCGGCTCCCAAAGCCAAAGCTTCCTCCTCACATTAGGCTCCCATTCAGAGCGATCAGTGTGTTTTTAAAGTGACAGCATCACTCAGCGTTCTTTTCACTGAGCAGGAATCTTTTGTGGCATTATGGATATGTATGTCACACCATGAAAACCAAAATGACAACAGAAGAGGGGGAAAACGAATCCGGTGAGGGCATCTGGGAGAAAAAGGGGGTAGGGGAGCTTAAGGAAATGCTTTTTAAGCTTTCCTTTGCAAAAATAAATTAATGATAATAAAATAACCACTGGAAGTTCCCTATTAATATCATGTAGAAATTACCGAAGGTGGAATAAATTAGCTGATGTAATCCAATCACTTGGTGGAGGACGGCTCCTGCCTTCTCAGTCCATTCGCAGCACAAATCGTGCTCCAAAACGGTGAATGTTTTCTTTCTGTGTTACTTTACAAACATGTTCACACCGGTTAAACTGTATTTTCTGTTCACCTGTTTACCTGGATTAGCTTTCAGCTTGACATTCATTAAGCCTTAAGACACAAGAGGTGCTGTGATGATGAGATAAAGTCTCAAGGCCATTACCCCTCCCATGAGACTCACAGGGAAGGATCTAAGATAAGTGAAAGATAGCTTCATTTGCTTGGGTTAAAGTGAAGAAACATGAAATCACTCTGCAACTTTGAAAATCAAAGAGAGCTTTAAAAAATCATGCATTTATATTTTGCCTGACCTTTTATTTTTTTCCCCCTTAGAAGGCAAGGTCTGATAAACTTGAGGGCATTTCTCATGTTTCAGTTTCTAGTATGCCAACAGGGATTCCTGTTTAAGGGAGGGGATGCTGCTGCTCCCAACCCTCCTCAACATCAGCACTGGACACTCAAGAAGCCAAAAGCCCTACACAAAAATATACCACCTTTCACCACAAAGCAAACAATAGTAATTAAGAACATCAAGTTAATTGTGTCTACTCCCTAGAGAACGGGTCCTCCAAGGCTCCTTGAAACCAGGTTGGAAGATAAGTAGCAATTTTACTCCCAATTCTTCTATTCTCATTGAAAAAATAAAAAAATTAAACGGCCTGAGTTCATCACATCTACTCTCAGAACTATGGAGTCTACAGGCAAAACCTTAAAAAAAAGAAGAATCAGATTATGTCCATAAGATTTTTGTTAGGCAGTTTATTTAATCAGAGAAACTTTGACCTTTGGCTTCTTAATCAGTTCAAATTTTGTTTGCAGTCTCATGGAATTCTTTTAAATTTAGAATCATAAGTGTAATTTTTTATAAGTCCTTTATTAATGATCAAGACAGCTTGGTAGTTTGGGTCCAATCAATCAAGAATGTGTAAAAGCCCATATATTGGAAGAACTAGATACTGACAATAAGGCTTTTTCTTACCTTCCATTTACACTGAGTGATAAGGATAGCAACACCACCTCCACAGTTTTCAAAGCACTTTCCCCTACATTATTTGCAATCCTTATCCTTCACAATAGCCAAGGTAGAACACAGCTTGATAACTTGCAGAGGAACAGGAAATCTTGATTTTTTTTTTCCTTGCAGTTCCCCTACTGACTTTCTCTGTGACCTCAGGGATGTCACTTCGTCTCTCTATGCCTCACTCATCTATCTCAAACAAGCTATAATAAAACTTTTTTATTTCAGCCCACTGGGGTATTAGAACAATGAATCTGATAGGATGTCTCTAACGCACTTTGATCTCTACGGGGAAAGTTGCCATAAAAATAAAGACATTGTTGTTATTATTCTAATTGAGTTATTTGCAAATGGATCTTCTTGATGGAGCCCAGCCCCTCAGATATAGAAAAGAAAATTCTGCCAGTCCTCTAGGGTACAATTGCCTTGTAGCAATTACACCCATAACCACATTTCCTTATTACTGTTATAAAAGACTATGGTTCAAGGGGAGGCAAAAGGGAGTTTAAGAAAAAATATGCCGTTTCTTTTCAATGGAAGATGCTGATGTTGCAAATTTGGAACCCAAGGCTATAGGTAAACTTTGACAGAACATGTGTTCCGAATTAGTGTAGTGTTTGTTAGTC
The DNA here is from genome assembly GCA_963574435.1 of Cheirogaleus major. Lineage (NCBI taxonomy): Eukaryota > Metazoa > Chordata > Mammalia > Primates > Cheirogaleidae > Cheirogaleus > Cheirogaleus major. The sequence goes on from CAUYPO010010736.1 coordinate 46,108, forward strand.
CTGTCAGAAAGTCAAAGGTGTCCCTGAGGCTACAGCTTTTTAGCAAATTTTGGAAATAATTTAGGAAAAAAATGGTAAAATTATAAAGTTAACCTGGGCCCCCACTCTATGAATGCTACAAAACAATGACAAAGAAGGTTCAACTATATACCATTCTCATCAACAAAGATATAGCATATCTCAAGGTACAAGAATCACAAAGGAAAATTAATCTGAGCTTAGGAAAAAAGTGCTACGGACAATTTTGCATGAAAAGCCAAAAGGAAATATCGGGGCTACGATGAACTTTCCTTGACTCTACAGACAGAACATATGTTGTCCCCACTGCTAAATGCTAACAGCCATGAGAATTAGGAGGTATCTCAATTTTAGGCACTTTAAGAGTTCCATATTCCTCAAATGGAATTTTTTCAAAGTAAAGAATAAAATTGCTTTGCGTCGTGAAATATTAGAGACATGGGATTTGCCTTTCATGACAGATCCCACTAGGCCCATCACACTGCATATCTCCAAGAAGCACCATACACAATACAGGTTACAGGCAGGGAGCCTTCTCAAGTTGCTGAACATGTTTATTCTGGCGTGCCATGTGTCATGGAGAAAAACCCATAAAGATCGTAACATTTAGGGTTGAAATCGGGAACAATTAATTGGGATAAAGTTTCTTGTAGTATTAGTTTTTTTTAAAATCTCAACCTTCTAAAAAGTGTTTATTGGTGGTAGAGGTTTGCATACAATCTAAAGATTCAAATTAAGCATAGGTCTCCAAAAAGATCAATTGAAGAAGATAGGGGACAATTTGCTGTATCATGACCATAAACGCTACTTGCCTTTTTTCATTTTGCAATCAGTGACAATCCACAAATTTTAGTGAGCAGTGGAATCATTTGAGATGCTTGTTAAAAATTCAGATTCTTCAACCTCACCTGCAATGACTGCGATTTGTACAGCAATGCGGAAGCCAAGAAAGCGGCACTCTCAGTAAGCATCCCAGGTAACTTATATATTGTTCTCAGCCCATGTACAAGGGACTTGGCTGCTGGTGCTTGCTCACAGACACCAAACTGGAAAGCAAAAACTAGCCTGTGACTACAGAGTCCTAAAAAAAACAAACAAAAATGCAGTCTTTAAGCCAAAACCAATCCCCATTTTTCTTTCTCTCCCTGCCATGTGATGCACCAGCTTTGGCCAAAAATCACACGTGTACAGTGAATCCTAAAAAGCAACTAAATCCAAATCCACACTGAACCATTCTGAACTCTATCACACTTCGCAGAGCTTTAAATAGAATTCTACTAGAAACATCATACCCCGACTGGCCAAGGGATTCTTTCGGTTCTGTTGCTTTATCCAAGTGATCCAAAGTGACCCCAGGTTCCACTCTGCACGTACAGTTATACAGTTTTCTCCAAGTCGAACACAGAAGGATTAAAAAGAAAACACAAATATTGGCATAGGTGACTTGAGGTTACTTGACCTTTCTGAAGGAAGATTTTTGGCAATTGTGTCCTGGCAGCTCCCTGGAAGGCAAGGCCAGGACACAAAGAGGAAGACAGGAAGCCGGGAGCTGGCCATGTGTCCTTGGCAGGCGGTAGTGCGGCAGGGTGAACCACCTCGTTCCTGCCAAACCAGAAACAGTGGGGAAAGCCCAGCTAATTGACAAGTCACTGCCGGCTACAGTGTACATCCTCCACTTTAAGTGCCTGATAAAGCTAAATGGTATGCCAGACCCTAATCTACTTAAACAGGATCCTCCTTTACTTTTGGAAACTTAATTTGCCCCTGTTTGTGTTTCCTTAAGGAAGTGGTAAGGCAGCATCTTAGGATGGTAAGGGCTGGAAGGCTTAAAAAAAAAAAAAGTAACGAAGTACTGAAGTCTCGTTATGCCAACAGACATTTTGCTTTTTGAAAGGGCCGCATATATTTGTTCGTTTTATTTTAACTAATACACCTTCTACTGGCTCACTTATTTTCATTCAGAGGAAACTCCCAGGTCAGCACTGCACACTGAGTATGAACTTCAGTCCATTTGGAGAGTCCAGGCCTTTAAAAAACATTCACAAAACCCCTTAAGATACTCAAGGAGACTGCAGAGCTACACCCAGTTTCCAGTCAGCTATTGTTTTTACTTACACGTTAGTTGGCTCGATCCTATTTGCTAATGTAATTCTGCATGTACTAGCATAATATCACCACTTTCTGAGGCTTTTACTTCTCAAATGGGGACTCACACAGGGACAAGGGGAGCAGAGGAGATTGTGCAAATAAATTGCTCCTCAATACTGCTGCTAACAGGGTAAATTCAGGGACCTGGGGCCTGGAGCATAATTTTTCCCCTAGGGATGCCTGAAGCCTTAGTATGAGCAATTAAAGGGGTGTGCTCAGTGGTTGGGCACATATCCTGTTACTTTCTGTCAAATTGTTCCTGCCTTCTCCAAAACTCACACCAAAATTTCAAATTAGCTTCTTAAAATATAGTAGTCAATGGTGAAATCTGATGGAGAAGAAAATGCAAACTTCCTCAACAGAATTGGTAGAAGAGATAGGTTACAAACAAATATAAGCCGTTGTGTTCTGTCAGAAGTTTCTTACATTCTATAGGATAGTCATCCTTTAAGCAACCCAGGAGCCTAGTATGATTCAATCTGCTTCAGTACAGTTATGCCGAGGAGTAAAACACAAGACCAAAACTCAAATACTCTCTCATCAGCATCTGAGATGAGAAAATAATAATCTTCATGCCCAAAAGTAGCTTTCATGGCCAGTAAGTCTAGGCATGTGCCTTAACTTTAAAATTACTATTTCTCTAAGACATAGCTTGCCTTGACTTCCCCAGACTCCACCTAATTGACTTTTCACGCCAAGTATCTCTAACTTTTAAAGAATTCTCCTTCCCTTTTCCTTTAGGGCACCACTCCTTTCTAGTTCTAAGTCTCCCTTTCTGGGGGCTTCTTTGCAATCTTGATGGTATCTCTTCTGTTGGTCCCTGAAAGGTTGGTGAGCCCTAAGAGAACCCATCCAACTAGCTTACCTCTTGTCTTTGTATGTTCCCCTGAGCAACTCAACCAGTTCCATGTTTATAAATATCACCCATTTTTGGAGGAGTTCGTGTCTCTATATCTAGCCCCAACCTCTCCTTTTAACCACAAAGTCCCTCCAGATGTTGCTAGCACTCAACCTTTGCAACCTTCTCACTCCCCCTCCCACTCAATCTATATCTCAACTAATGGCATTCATAACTACTGTTTCCTAAACTGAAAACCCTCTTTCTAGAAACTCCATCTCCCTAAAGCCTCATGTTCAGTTGCTGGCCTAGACTCTTCTCTTTCATGGGCATTCCCCCAGCTCCATCCCAATAGCTGCTAAATCCCTTACTGAGCCTTTATGTTCTTACCTCACAACAGCCTCAGTCTCCTCAGGCCATTATGACTCATTCCTCATACTATAACCAGACTCGATCTCCTGCACAGCCACCAGGAATCATATCACTACACTCCTTAAGACATCTGATGACTCCCTATTGCCTAGAACAATCTACAACCTCATTAGTGCAGCATTTAAGGCTCCCCATAATCTGGCCCCAGCCTAGCTTCATCTTTCACACAACTTTCACCCCTTCTCACACCTATGCCCAACTTCCTAACACCTAAGCTCTAGTATTCTTCTTAAAGTTCCTAGACGATGCTGTGCAATTGCAAGTCTCTATGCCTTTGCTCATATGGTTCCCATTCTAAGACTATCCCTTCTTTGATGGTAGACAAACTCCTAATTCATCACTCAAAGCCTTTGGATTTCATCCATCTGTTACATTCTTCCTGGACCTTATTGCTCTCACCTAAAGAGACTACCCCTCAAAACCCACATCACCTTGCTCATACCTCTAATATAGGACTTCAACAGTGCACTAGGATCAGTTGTTTATATATTGCTTCCCTCTGAGATTGCGACTTCCTGTATCCCAACTCACCTTGCATAATTTGGGGAATTTATTTAAACTACATCAAGCATGTTATCTTGGATATATTATCCATGAAGAAATTGGGACAAAGAGCATTAATTCTCAAAAGGAAGATAAAACAATCTAGGGTCATAATAAGCAACCAGTGTATATAGGTAATTAACACTTAATATTCTGATTCTGATGTGTACTTATGGCATTTATCCATTTGTTTATTAAAATAAAAAAAAGATTGAATGCCTACAGTGTTCCTAGTATTATCCCCAGAACTCAGTCTCTAATAGTGAACAAAACATGACTTGCTCCTGTCTTCATGCAGCTCACAGTTTAATCTGAACTATGTTGACTTTCATTCACTTGGTGACAGGTAAAGTGGACTCCATTTAAAATTTACAAGTAAGCAAAATCCACAATTATTACATTTTGAAAATAAAACTGACACTTTTCACACACACACACAAAGATTTAGTAGTGGGGCAAACTTTTTTGTTTGTTTAATTTTTGTTTGTGACAACTAAAACATGAGAAAATAAAATCCACATGCTACAAATGCATTGTTGATCTGTGATAAGCAGAATGTATAAAAGTGATATGATGGCAAAACAGCTATAGTAGCACAAAACAATGAGACTATAAAATAATGAGACCACAGACTTAAAATTTCCTGACCTCTAGTACCTTTCAGGATAGCTGAAAGGGATCTATTGACTAGTTTGGGAGCCAAAAAGTCAAATACTATTTCAGACTAAAAATTTTTTTTTGGCCACATCCCATTATAGAATATTGATGCAGCCAGGTGAAATGAAGGTCTCAAAAGGAGTCCTGGGACAAAACATCCTAAGAATTGGTTTTCTATTACTAAAATCCATCATCAAAAAATAATCCAAAAGCTAATTTTTAAGAATCATAACCAGGGCAGTACCTAAAATGGAAATACATAGAAATATAATTTGAATTTTTTTGCCTTTTGACAAAACCATCCACACATATTGCATTTATATGGCTGTCTTTAATTTATGTGAGAAACATGCAAGCAAATGTACGCAAAGAGATATCATGGATTGTGATGTCATATTCCTCATGAAAAAAATTCCTTTTTACAATGTCAATTAAAACCAAATTTAGCTTTAAAACTCCATGACCTCTACCATTTTTTAGGTTAGCTGAAAAGGATCTATTGACTAGCTTTGTGAGCTGAACAGTGGAATGCTACTTTAGATAGAAAATTATTTCTTTCACACCATAAGAATAATTATCATGGCGATCACACAATTATTATAATTATAACTCTAAGAACTGTTATTGGGAATTTATCTCTGAAACAGTCTCATGTATTGCAGGGGACATTTATCTTTTTTAATGATCACCAACACAAATGTCTTTTTGTAGCTATATAAGTGATTTTACCTCTTTCTATTAATATCTTCTTGCATACTTTAGAAGCCAAAGACAGCCTCCACAAATTTTTTTCCCAGAGCAATTGTTTCAGTTAAATCAGACCTGTGGTGTTTTCTGAGACAGAAAGCTACCCTTCCCCTTCATGAGAACATAACACTCACAATGTGCTTTCCTAAATGGATGGAAAACCCCTCAAAAAAGCCCCTCAAATCTGTGTTTCATAAACTGTACTCTAAGAGAAGTAGCAATAAAGTTTATTACAGACCTAAAGTATCTGCATAAACCCGGTTAATTGAAAAGTGGGTGGAGAAGGCTGCCAAATTAAATGTTTACATTAGCACAGCTGTATTGTAAAAACATTCTGCCCCCTGTGCTTTGTAATTATAAGATATTTCTGGACTGTGTATCTCTACAAAGTTTATCTCCACTGCCAAGAGTGTCTTGGCACAGAGCGGCTGCAGTTTTTGGCAGCCAGGAGCTCTCTGCGCGGGCAGGATCTAAAATGGCTGCCAAGCGGCCTCCTGAAATGTCGCCGGCCGGGCCTGCCTCGCCAAGGGCAAAGGCCAACCCTGCTACCCAGGCGGGTCCAAAGTCTGTCTCAAATGAAGCCAAAAGTGCATTTCCCACATACATAGGAGCTGGTACCACAACTTTTTGTTTTTGTTTTTGTTAAAGCTGTTTGGAAAAACTAACTACAAAGCACTGTTGGAATACTACCAATTAGAAAATGGTGACAAGGAGTCTTTTATGAAATTCCGCTCACCTCAACATTGCAATCACACATGTGCCCACAGTGCTTTCTGCTGATTAAAGAAACTTGTTTAATGTTGTGGATAAAGGTAAAATTAAAAACTCCTGGCTATATTAAAACATGCTATAGAAAAACATGAGCATTTTCCCATTTGCAATGGCATGATTTTGACATAGACATATAGTCTCTATCAAGGTATATACCGTGTGCAAAACGAAAAAAAAATTAATTTGCTTCCTTCCATTTCTCTAAAAGGCTATGCTTCTCTTACATCATTAAAATAACATTAACCAAACAAAACCTTTTTATACCCTTCTATAGAAAAAGCCTCAAAATGAAAGGAATTAACTATATCTGTGGCACAAAACCCAGCTAACTGGGAAAATTGAGATCAAACACATTGTTTCTAGAAGTTCCTAGTGCTGACCAAAAAGGTGACAAAAAGGAAGGAAGGAAAAAAAGAAGGAAGGAAGGAAGGGAGGGAAGGGAAGGGATAAAGAGATGGAGGAAGGGAATCAGGGAGGGAGGAAATAAAGGAGAGAAGGACTGTAAAACTGAATATATACTGATTTGTTCATAGCAGAAATATAAAAAAAAACCACTTGAATAAATTAAGGAAAAATACTTCATAAGACCTCCCGGATCTCTCAAGGTGTGTATTGTCTCTGTCCTTTTTTCTCTATTAAACTTAAACCCCAGCTAAAATGCTGTGTCCACAGCTGCCAAATATTGCATAACAAGGTCAGTGGATTTTTCTTTTAGGATGTTGCACAAGTTTAAGCTCAGGTTGAGAGACACATTAGGCCTGATGTTCTATCCTGCAATCATCATTGGCAGTGATTACCATTTGGTAATTCTAAGCTTCAGCTGAATCCAACATTCTTGCCTCTGCTGAGAGATAATTCAGAGGTGAAAGATGAATTCCATAATGCTGACACAGACTGGTGGTATTCATCACATTCATAGTGCTTATTCACTAAATGCCTGGTCTTTCTAACTTTAATTATATACCCACACACTCAGCACAGCCACACTAATATTTTTTACTTTATTTTTTTAAATCCCCATTGTAAGAGAAGAAAGCCTAATGTTTCTCTCATGGTATATTTTAAATACCGTCTATTCTACAGTATTCACCTGATTAAAAAAAAAAGACACACACACACACACACACACACACACACACACACACTTTCCCTGAACCTTTTCACGGCAGAATAATTTCCCACCATTATTATGTTTTTGCATAGAAAACATTTAGGGACTATTCTCAAGACTTTTTAATAAAAAGACATAGAGACTTTTAACCTTTTGTTTAGTTACCAGAACAGTCAAAGTCATCCAGCTATATAACAATGGGCCACTCTTAACAGACTGCTGAACCAAAGTTGGTGTTTTCAAAAAATATCTCCAGTTCACTGGTAACTTACGCACACTCTTAAAACTTGAACTAATTTTCTTTTCTTTTGTGAGATTTTTATGGTCTGATACTGCTAACGTGTTACCTTTTCTTGCTTGAGAGTTCTCAAATTCTATGGCAACAATCTGCCCAACTAACAGAAGAATTCAATAAATGTTGATTGATCACTTAGTACCTGTAAAAAGACCTGTGCTATTACATACAGAGCTATGAAATTAAGACAACATGCTTTACAAAAAAAACTAAGAGATAGTTTCAGATTTTGCTTGTTTCTTGTTTCAGTCATCTTTAGTATATATTGCCAAGTGTGTATATTTTGTATCCCCACCTAGAATACAAGTTCCCGGAAATCATACACTTAATGTCTTACTGAGAGCACAAGTTAGTGCAATGCATATAAAATTGATAAACTGGAGAGGATACTAGTCAGGATAAATGGCAATTAGCTCCGTAAAGCCTAGTATTCCATATGTTGTATGTGCTTAAAATGTTAGCCTTTCCTCCTCTTCATCAGCAGATAGCCTATTAATGGATAGTATTAATGATAAAATAACAGCGAGGCTAACAGTCATTGGGAATTTGTTTACATGTCCAATACTGTTCTCGATACTACAGTATATGCAGATTTCATCCTTGCACTTACACCATGGGGTGCCATTATTATTATCCTCATTTTCAGATGAGATAACCTTCCCAAGGCTATTCAGCTAATAACTGAAAAAGCCAGGAATGAAACCCAAGTCAATCTGTCTCCAGAGCCCAATCTAAATGACTGTCTTCCAAAATTAGTGGTGTCACCACGAGACAGAAAAAGAAATCCAGTCCAGGTAGAGGTTTTACTTTTACAATTACAGGGTTCTTTGGTCAATTTTCCTAATTTGTGACATACAACTTCCCAGTTTTCCTGGTGAAAGCCTCCCTTGAGTGGAGGCTGCTGCTTGTGGTGAGTTTATGTTGTGGTTTGGGAATGTGCACAAACTGGGAGGAAGATGAGACCAGAAAACCCCTTTTGCCCATAGCATGCCACAAATTGAGGACTAAGTCAGCGCACTCTGCTGACAGGCAAAGAGCCAGCACAGCCTGAGCAGCTCAGTGCAGTGATAACATGCGAACACCAGACACCCACTGCAAAGCCACCACCTTCTCCATTCCCCACAAACCTCCTAATCTCCTAACAAAGTCCTGAAACTTCACCACAGGATCAAGTAATTCCCTCTCTAAGCCACATCTCACAAATGACAGTCTGATTTCTCCCATGTGTCATTTTTTACATGAATGTTACTACAATCTTAGCTGTACTTAACCCGAGTTCAGGGTCTGATTGTTCTACAAAGACAACATGATCACTCAGATGAGATAGTTTCTACTGAAAGACAGATCCACCAAGACAATTTTCACCGCTCTCTTGTATACAGGTAAATGAGCCTTAAAGAAAGAATACAAAGAAGGTCAAATATTTCCTTGCTTCAGTTCAGGTGGCTGGTTACAACACAGAGCACAGCACCATCAAATCACAATGCCAAGTGTCTCAGCATGATAACTCAATTTGAAAGGACAGCAAGCTGCACACAGTGTTCAAAATCTAAACCAAAATATTATTTCCCATTCCCTGGATAGCTTTATCCCCCCCAAAAGTCACTTAAAAATCATCTTTCAACTTTTATTCACATATTTCTAATCTGATTTTAATGACCTCAAGGTAGGCCATTTTTTTAAAACACAAGGCAAGTTCTGACTTATGCATACAACAAAGCAACACATTGTGTTAATAAGAGACTAAGAAAGTAACCAATACGTGTTTAATTAATAGCTGTTCAGATTTTTTATTTCAATTGGCATCCATTCCAACATCAAGGTTAAATTGTCCAAAAAAGGGAAGAAATTACACTTATTTTCCAATTTGTTAATTCAAGAAAATTGAATTATTCTCATTTCTACTAGAGGCAAAAACCAGAAATGACTTTATGACTCAGAAATGTTAGCATGAATTAAGATCAAATTCATAAAAAAGCAGACATGGATTAAACTTTTATTTTACTACTTTGGAAGTGTTATGTATTCATTCTCTTGGTATTTTTACTTACCAGAGCTTTTTGGTTTTTTTAAGGACTCTTCATAAGTACATTTGATAGAGTGATATAAAATTTCCCCACTCCAATGGCCATCATATTAAAATCATTTTGCCAAAAAACGTCCTGGAAGTTTTCTTCATCTTTAGGCACTTGCGGTTATTCTCATAAACTGAAGACCATTCAACAATATTTTGAAGGTTCATAGTATTCTACTGGGGGGACGGGACAAATCACATATTCCCAAAGATGTAAAAATATCCATTTTTTTCTCAAATAGCTATGGCATTAAATTCATCTAGACCAGGCGTCCTCAAACTACGGCCTGCAGGCCACATGCAGGTGTTTTTGCCCATTTGTTTTTTTACTTCAAAATAAAATATGTGTAGTGTGCACAGGAATTTGTTCATAGTTTTTTTTAAACTATAGTCTGGCCCTCCAATGGTCTGAGGGACAGTGAACTGGCCCCCTGTTTAAAAAGTTTGAGGACCCCTGATCTAGACCCACTGATTCACTCAGTCTATTTTTTAAAATTTAGTTTATAATAGGATACAATTTCTGACCTCTTCCTTCCTTGCAACACCCCACCCCTGAGGGGAAAGAAGAAAAAGTCAGAGATGAAAAGACAACGAAATTGTACAAAAATAAAAATGAAATTTTTCCTGAAAGCTTTCTAGAAGAAGATAGGCAAAAAAAAAAATTTTTTAATGCTATCACTGTTCCTTTCTCATGTGATCTAAAGCAACATTATGTTGCCTCTGTCTTATGAGTCATTGATACATCATAGCTCAGCTTTTTAAAATATATAATGAGAAAAATGCTATGCATTATAACTAGGTTTTTGACATGGAGAGTTGTTTTTTTTTAAAGAAATTCACTTTTACCACTTCCTTATTTTCATCATTAAATAATTATTCATTTCAAATATAATATTATTTTAATAAGCTGGTATTTCTTGAAACAAAGTCCATGCTATTGTACGGCTGATAACTTAGGTTTGGGGAGGAGAAGGATCACAATTGATCAGCAAATGCAATGATGCAATGACGAGCACTGACAAAGACTCCACATTTATTAGAAAGCAATTGCTGGAGAATGTGGCTTTAATTGTGCATACATATTTTTATTCATTAAGATGAATAACCAATAAAATCCCACACTATGGTGTCCCAGCCTCATAACACATTAATAAAGTTTCTTAAAGGTTTTGGCAGGGGGCCAGCACAGTCCATTAACTCTTTGTAAGTTGTAAAAAGAAGTAAAGTCATTTCAGTCTGTTTTGTGGTTATGAATGAAACAGCAGGCAGCCTGTATGGAAACGTCACTTTGGATATGGTATTGGTAATGGATGCTTTGCTGCTCAATAGGAATGGTGTGGGGGGAAGTTAATGCATCCTACCACAACCCAAGCCCTGATGTACTGCAAAGCTAATTTAGTTAAAAGTGGAGGGAAGAGAACTCCAAGTTTGGAAGATCTGTTTATTTTGCTAATAGGCTGTCACACTGCATCTGGGTAAACCTGCCCACTGTGAAACCCAAAATTATAGAATACATTTTAAGTGCCCAAAACTGCTTTTCCTAATTACTCTTTTTTCCTAATAAAACCTGGTTGCTTGTGCATCCACTTGGTGAAGTCTGGGCTGTAAATTAGAAAAATGCTTTTATTTAACATAAGAAGCAAAATTCTACCTTGTATACTTTTTGTTTTACACACTTGAATTAAGTCATATAAATAACTACAACAATTGGTAGCTATGTGTTTGTCTCTGACTTTGCCTAACAATTTGAATTGAAGTGCTATACTTCTCCCCAAAGCTTTACAATGCCATCTGTTCTCATTTTTCATGACACTACAAACATTTTCCTTTGGAAAAAGGATTCAGTATTTTGCTTCCTTTTCAGAATGAAAACTGGAAAACTTGAATGAAACTAAATATATAGAGAGATATCCAAGTTGTAGAATTACAGTAGTAAATGTAAAGGGTATTTAAAACATTTTTATGGTTAAGATCTCTACCCTTTCATCTGTTCTACCATAAAGAGTAAAGTTCTCGTTTTCTTAAAAAAAAATTTTTTTCAAAAAATAATTTAAAACTTTTAAAATATCGAAAAAAGAACTTAAAAAGAGATTAAAACTCTTGAGTTGAAGAATACCAAGAATTCAGAGTTGCTTTCAAATTATTTTTGGCATTTCAGTTATGAAGAAAATACACTAAAATGTAAGCACATATACACACGCGTGCATAGACACAGATGCACACACACACAATGAGTCTCCTTTAATCCCAAACCAAATATGAATAACATCATTAGTCAGTTATTTCTGATTGTTAAAACCACAAATTGGTTGTAATGATCTGTCACTTCATAAGAGGCCAAAAAATAAAATTTCAAGCAGAAGAGATAATTACAGTAAGTATAGTAGAAAACATCATTCATTATTTTAATTTTGTTTTGTTTAAATTTTTACTAGGAAAAAGCCCAGAAAGAATATTTTTAACTTTCAAATGTAAATGTTCTTGATTGACCCCTAAAAATATCTTCCCATTTCAAATTTCATTTCAGTCAGTTTTAATATGTATCAAGATAGCTGCATTTCTTGTTATGCTTGTGGATGTTCTGGAAAGTTATTCTCCTTTGACTACATGAAACTAAAGGGAAGTCTCATTAACAGAGATATTGTATTGAAATTGTGCATCTCAGTGTACATGATCATTTTGTCTGTTTGGACTGAAAGCCAGATACTCAAAAAGTTATTTCCTAAAAATTTAGAGTAATTAATTACATGCATATATTTCTACCACGTTAAGAATCATTGTAACCTGGAAAAAAAAAGACAGAACAAAGTTGCAATCTTTCATTTACAAACAAAACTGCCCTTAGCTTAATGCCCCACAATATTTTATTCAAAAGTAACTGTTCTGTGTGTTTAACAGTAATATTACCTGTGTTATTTTTTTCAGCTCGGAATTCGGACTAAATTAGAAAAACTGCATTGTAAAAACAACCTGGACTCAGATGTGAATGGATCTGGGAGGTTTCTTAAAAGAAATACACTTCATTTCCTAGATCAATAGTATGAAATAGTATAGAAATGCACAGAAAACAGGATATAGGGGATATATAAATTGGGTCTACACTGGTTAAGAAATAAAGTACAATAAATTAATCCTACTGACTTAAAAATGACACTACCATGAAAAATAGTGAAAATAAGGAAAAGCTTTGATCATCCATTGTTTACCTTAAAAAATACTATTATAGTATAGTTACTCAAGGCAAAGAACTGGACAAAATGCAATTTGAGTCCAAAAGACAGAATCCAGAGGCAGGGGGAAAGCAAAGCAAAGGAGGTGGTGATGAGGGTGACAGCCAGAAGCTTACTCATATATAACAAGTTGTGCTGTCCACCCTGCACGACTGTCCTGAGGGTCTTCCTACCTCTTATGCTTCCCCAGCTGGTGGGCCCCTCCACGTCAGCCCTCTCCTGGACTCCACAATTAAATCAGAGTTGAACAGTATAGCACACTGTTCTTAAAAATGATTAAGTTGTGGCTGGACAAGATGGCTCACGCCTATAATCCTAACACTCTGGGAGGCCGAGGTGGGAGAATTGCTTGAGCTCAGAAGTTCAAGACCAGCCTGAGCAAGAGCAAGACCCCATCTCTACAAAAAATAGAAAAATTAGCCAGGTGTGGTGGTGCATGCCTGTAGTCCCAGCTACTCTGCAGGCTCAAGCAGAGTCACTTGAGCCAGGAATTTGAGGTTACAGTGAGCTGTGATGACACCCCTGCACTCTATCCAGGGTAACAGAGCAAGACTCTGTCTCAAAAAAAGAAAAAAAAAAAGATTAAGTTGTGACATGATTATTATACCTAAAAATATATATATATGCACTTTAGAAAGATCTTCGGCATCAAGAAAGAATAGACAAACTTAAAAGTCAAAGCATTTAAAGAATGATCTCTGAACTTATCAAAATATCTACATCAAAATACATCACTGAGCTTTATGGGAAATGCAAATTAGCCAATACTAAATGGAATATGTCCTTAGTGTTAATGCAAATAAACTGTCAGTTACTATAGAATAAATGCCATCTCTAGAGGTAAGAGAGCATTCCTTAAAAATTAACCATTCTAACACCAAAGAGGCACAAATTAATAAATCCCTGAGAGAGCCTAGCGGCACTCTATGAGGAATGTCTATGACTTGCCTAAATGGGCAAACCAAAAGACTCATATTAATAACCAGGATATTTATTTCTAAGTGATGAAAGCAAAACTACTCCAATTCACTTTAAGGTTTGATGAGTCACATAAACCACTCATTGACTTAATTTTACTTAGAAATTACTCATAGACTTTCGTTGCTTTTCTGGAGGGTTATACAAATGATTATATACTCATTTAATTCTCAAAGTGAATCATCTCCTAAAGGACAAAATTAAAAATATTAAAGTACTATACACTACCTCATAAAGTGTTGGTTAAGTATCCTTAGTAAAATAAAAATTTTGAAAAGATTAGAAGACAATTAATTAGGTAAAATTCTATCCAAATTATACAATTGGGAATTTCAAATCAAAATTTTCTATATTGCTTGGATGGGTTTCCCACTGAGTGATAATGTGAATAATTTAAATCATCTCAAAAGTTTTGTAATTTTTCTGGACAAAAACACATTTAAAACTCTATAACAATATTTAACATAATATATGTTTAATAAATGTTTGCTAGATGATTGAACTTACTTTAAATTTTATGATAAAAATAATATCATTCACATTTATAATGCTTTATGACTTACAAAACACTTTCACATAAGCCACATTATCCTAACAAACGTGTTAGGTATTATTATCCCCATTTCCTAGATAAGGAAATTGAGGCTCAAAGAGATTAAATGTTTTACCCAAGGTCATAGCTCAAGTAAATTCACTGCTTAGAGAATAATTAGCTTACATAAAGATAACAGCTCTTTCCTTCTTCCCCATTCCAGTCTCAGAGACACACAAACACAATATGCATCACATATGAAATGTGATACAACCAAAAATTATATATCGATCCTTCTCATGCATGACATTATTTGCCTATTTCCATTCGTACTTTTGTAAGCACTGTTTTTGAAAGGTAATATAGCACATAATTACATCTTTCTTTTTAAAATGCTCTGATAATCCTCTCATTGCCTGGGAAGTTTCCATGGCAGAAAGACTGGGCACAGTCAAGAGACTGGTGGTTTAATTAACACCCAGCACTAGGTTGATCTTTGGGAAGTTACTTATTCATGTAGGCCCTCAGGTTCTTCATTAGTCAAATAAGGGATTTATAACAAAGACTTTCTAAGTCCTTTCCACTATCCATTCTCCACAGTGGTGATTCCTAAGCTTCAACATGATCACCTAGCGAGCCTCCAACACAGTGTCTGGCCCATCCTCAGGGATCTGATATGATAGGTCAGGACAGGGCTCATGAATCTGCATCTCTAAGATGCTCATAGGTGATGCCAATGCTGCTTGTCCTGGGACCAAACTTGAAGAACCACTGCTACATAGTAACATGGGAAACATTTCAGAATATGTAAATCTGATGATGCTATGTTCCAAAGGTCTTCAATGGTCACCGTTATCCCCTAGCATAAATTCCAAAGTGCTTAATGAATAGCAGTATGTGGGCATCAAGGTCTCTGCCCAGACTTGTACCTCAGGGTCCTTCTCAGGACCACCTTTTCCAGGAAGGCTTTCCTGATACCCCAGGCCACTAAGTTGAGATTTGTTCCACTCCTTTGTGCTCTGGTAAGAAAACGTGGTTTCCTCTGTCCTAACACTTTAAGGAACTGTAATCACGTGCTTACTTGTCACCTGTTCTGCTGTCCACACGCCGGAAGTGGTCTGTAGAAAGCACCCCCAACTCCCATTGTTCCACATTCAAGGGAGAGGAGGTCCCCTCGTCTTACCTCATATCTTTTCGTTTCAGAGCCTGATACCACCTTCCGTCTATGCATCAGCTCACCAGCCACGTTTCAAATGTTTCTAGCAGAGCCCTCCTCTACCCTTCCCTATGACTTCCCCAAATAAGCCACATCCTAGCCCACTTCCTGAGGAAGTGGCAAAGATAAGGAAAACCCAAAGAGAGGATGTGCACTTCATTGAGCACATCCCTGAAATAGGCTCCACCTTCCCCTTCTCCACTAGCCTGTCTTACCCCTGGCAGGCCTTGAGACATGTTCAAGGATCTCAAAGCACACAGGCCCGGCTTCATGGGTGTGGACCTATGCAGTCAGTCGCAAGGGGCCCCCATTCAGAAGGGCCCCATGCTGGGTTTAACGCTCTGCTGCCGCCACCTTTATACAGCGAGATACATCCCAGGCCCTCGGCAAGCACACATTGGCACCCACCATCCTCACCCACGCTACCCCAACAGGCACAGCTCCCAGCACCTCGGTGCAAAAGTGCCCCCTTTGAATTCTAGACTAAAAGCTGTCCTCTAAGAACTTGCCATACTTCCTTCTTTCAGATTAAAAAATGTATATATATTACTGATTATATCTTCCTTTTTTATATTGACTACCAGAAAACTTTTATACATATGATGGTTGTTAATCTAGCAGAAAATATTTTTGAACTTTATATTTTTCATATCTTGATTCTCTATTTCTATTTCCTTGGTCCTGAGTCTCTTCTATTCGAAATTTATGCTTGTTTTACTGACTATGGATATCCTACTAAAAGCTGCTTATTCTACAACACAGTGCACCCAGAAAGGAGACATACCCAGTGACGACAGTCATCCTATGCGATCTGAACTTATTATAAAAAGATCCTACTACATAAAATATGTGTGTATATATATATACATGTATATGTATATATATATATACACACACACATGCCTATGCTCATATGCCTATTAAAAAAATGTAGAACAGAAGAAATTTAGGCTTGGGAGCAACGGCCAGAGGAGAAACAGGAAGAAGGAAGAGATTTACTTTTCATTTTTACCTATATGTAGTATTTAATTATTTTCTGTAAATGTATTACTTATAAGTTTTCAGAGTAAATAGCTGGGTAAAAATAATCCTATGTCAAGCTTATTAACTGGGTGCCTAGTAGAGCAAGAAATAGAAAAATAACAGGTAAAGCAGTCTTTACTTAATCTCCAAAGGCACCAATTTTCACATAGGTTTCTCATAGACTAGCATATTTGTAACAGAGAAAAGAGCAGGCATAAATACTCACAGCAAGGAATTTTAAAAATCTAACCTGTGATATACATTTATTTATTTATTT
>CAUYPO010010737.1:0-21215 GCA_963574435.1 Cheirogaleus major
TGTAGTCCCAGCTACTCGGGAGGCTGAGGCAGGAGGATTGCTCGAGCCCAGGAGTTTGAGGTTGCTGTGAGCGAGGCTGACGCCACGGCACTCACTCTAGCCCGGGCAACAGAGTGAGACTCTGTCTCAAAAAAAAAGAAAAAAAAAAGAGAGGTCAAGAAAGCTTCTGCCATATCCACATGTCCAAAAAGAAAGAAACTCTTACTTTTAAGTTTATGCTCTCAGATTGTAAACCAAAGTATATTAATCTGAAGAATTTAGCAGGTTTTTTGAACGCAGACAGTTGTCTAGACGTTATCATATTTATTCAAGATCCATAGATTGATCTACAAAGTAAACCAGTACGTTACTTTAGAGAAAATTGTTGTGTGCAGTATTTCTCTATGGCTGTATTCCATTTTAAGTTGAAGAGGAAGAACAAAAAGAACAAAGAATGTGGAGGGAAGAATGAGGCTGGTTGTTTCTTTTAACCGAGAATTTAATCTTCATGTCACTTTTCCTTAGACCTTGATGAATGTTCCCAGTCCCCGAAACCATGCAACTTCATCTGCAAGAACACCGAGGGGAGTTACCAGTGTTCATGTCCAAGGGGATATGTCCTGCAAGAGGATGGGAAGACCTGCAAAGGTAAGTGAAGAGTCTCTGGCAATTGTGACCCTTGTCTATCTCTCTTCTTCCAGATCCCGATATTAAGTACTCCAGGACTATGCCATGTGCATCTCATTCATGACAATGCATCTTCCCAGTGGCCATCTTCCTACTCAGACCAAATTCTACCAACGGGCCCATTGTAGGAGGCAGAGACAATTAAACCGGGTTACAGCAGTTTGCTTCTTATAGCAAACCACATAAATTTAAAAAAAATAAAATGAAACCAAAATTTTGATGATATTTTAAAAGATTTAAACAAATCACTAAAATAAGATTTTTGTTGCTTTTGGTTATCTAAGATTTCATCTCTGTAAGCTATCTTTATTACACATTTACTGTGGAAAAGTGAAGATGAATGAGTAAATTTAAATGTTTTGCGTAGGTAGTATTAAAAGTAATTATTTGTCAAGCTAACTTAGATCATTAAAATAGCTTAGTAAACATTCGATGTCTTTTGTTCCTTTGGGTAGATGCCCAATAATGGGATTGCTGGATCAAATGGTAGATCTACTTGTAGCTCTTTGAAGTATCTCCATATTACTTTCCATAGAGGTTGTACTAATTTGCAGTCCCACCAGCAGCACGTGAGTGTTCCTAAATCTCTGTATCCACACCAACATTTATTGTTTTGGGACCATCTCATTGTGGTTTTGATTTGCATTTCCCTGATGATTAGAGATGCTGAGCATTTTTTCATGTAGACATCTGCACTTGAATGTTTAAGGCAGCACAATTCACAATTGCAAAGATGTGGAAACAACTCAAGTGTCCATCAATGCATGAGTGGATTAATAAAATGTGGTATATGTATACCATGGAGTTCTACTCACCCACAAAAAACAACGGTGATCTAGCACCTCTTGTATTATCCTGGATAGAGCTAGAGCCCATTCTCCTAAGTGAAGTATCACAAGAACGGAAAAACAAGCACCACATGTACTCACCAGCAAATTGGTATTAACTGATCAACACTTAAGTGCACATATAGTAATAATATTCACCAGGTGTCAGGCAGATGGGAGCGGGGAGGAGGGGACGAGTATATACACACCTAATAGGTGCAGTGTGCACCGTCTGGGGGATGGACACGCTTGAAGCTCTGACTCAGGTGGAGCAGAGACAATATATGTAACCAAAACATTTGTACCCCTATAATATGCTGAAATAAAAAAAGTATAGTTTCAATAACTAGACTCATATTTGAATTTATAGTAAACCTCATCAGAATGAAATTAATAGACTGAAGAAATTTTTAAAATATAGACTATTCTCAATAAAATATTGGTTTTATTTCTAAGACATAGCAAAAAATAATATAAAATAGCAAGCATTGCTATTACCTGTTTAGTGAACCAGTATGGATCAATTTAACTTTATGCATTTGTTTATAAATGAGTGCAACCAAAGTGTTTTTTAAGCTATAAGATAATGAATTAGTCTTGTCTACATCTTATATTATGTGGTACATTTATTTTAAATATATTTTTCCAAATTAAGTTTCAGTCTAGCCAAAATAAAATTTTGAGTTTTCTATTAGTAGAGTCCAAATATCAATACTGTTTATAATTAGGATTACAGATACTATGTTTTTGCTTCCTCTGATATTAATGATGGTGTTTTTATTTGGATGTGGAGAATCTGACCTGATGTTGTGTTAGGACCTTCATCAATTTCCAGATTCTGTTTTATTTTTATTTAATCCCTCCGTTAATGGGAACAGGTGACCAGCCATATACTGTACTGTAATAAATGCAAGAATTGAAACCTTTGGATATTAGCTTTGAGAACAGCTCATGGAAACTGCTGTGATTCAGCCATTCAGTTTCATATTTTAAGAAAACTTTGTGTTTTGTATCACCTTAACAATCCTATCATAGTAGCCCATAATATTTATGCTGCTTAACTATGTGGAAAGAAACTGCTCGCCATGTCCACAAAGCTTCCAGCAAAAATGTAGACAAAATGTTCCCGATGGAACATGTGCATGTCCTGTGGCCCCACGAGAAAGGGCGCATAGCCAGCTAATTCTGCTCAGATTTTCACTGGCTTCTCTTTCCTTCCAGATCTCGACGAATGTCAAACCAAACAGCACAACTGCCAGTTCCTCTGTGCCAACACCCTGGGAGGGTTCACCTGTAAATGTCCACCTGGTTTCACACAGCATCACACTGCGTGCATTGGTAAGACACAATTACAAATGGGAAATTTTACAAATTTTGGGAGATGCATAAAAATTCTATTTAAAATGATACATACAATGATATCTCAGTATTTATATCTAGAACCAATACCTTATAATTACTGGTCTAAATAAGTTGCTAATAGTATAGGTATTTTTTCATAAGAACAGTACCCAAGGGTAAAAAGCTCTGTATAGCCCAAGCACGAGCACAGTAGCCATATCCAAGCAGTACCTTTATATCACATTGTAAATGTAACTATGGTATTCAGATAAAATATGATTAAAGGCTCACTGTAATTTAGAGCATGCTATCAAACACTCTGGATTTTTCTTATGTTTAGAGACTTTTCAGTCCATATTATCTAAAACCAGGCCTTCAATCACTCCAAGATATGTTCTAATTTCAAACCTGTTGAAATACACTTTTTCTTGCCACCTTTGCCTATGAATATGACAGTGAATCCTGGCATAAATTTCCCTAAAATGCTGTTTTCACATCATGAACCTTAGACTTTCATACTTTGCTTCTTACTTCATATGAACTTTAGATCATGTAATAACTGGGAAGTTTGCCACTCCTTCTCGGTCTTTCCTAGACAACAACGAATGTGGGTCTCAGCCTTCACTCTGTGGCGCAAAGGGAATCTGCCAGAACACCCCTGGAAGCTTCAGCTGCGAATGCCAGAGAGGGTTCTCCCTTGATGCCACTGGCCTGAACTGCGAAGGTGAGCTGGTCTGCTCAGAAAGTCTTCATCTAACAACAGTAAACTGTATATATATATTTTTTTGACTTTCAAAACACTAAATGAGAAATGGACATAATCTCAGTAAAGAAAAAAGTATTTAACAAAATAGGACCCAGTGAATGATTTGAGTTCATAAAATCTTTTTATATCATTTTGAGGGCAGAGGGAGACTTTACTATGATAAAACAAAAATGCAGTGATGACAAATGAACTTTTAAAATAGCTGAACTATTTACCTAATCATTGATTTGAAAAAGAATTGAATTGAAAAAGAATTCTGTGCTGAATATGGTTTACAATAGTGTACAAGCATACCAGAAAATATAAAAATAACTGGACGTTTGTTCCTTGATGATTAAATGTGTAAAAGTTAAGTGTGAAAAGAAAACCTATCAACATAGATAATTGGAGCAGTGTACTGAATGTGCTGAGGAAGGCTGGTGCCTATCTCTATTTTCTATGGACTGAGATGCCCACTTCACCCTCTTTCTTATAGTGGGCATTTCCTGTACAGCCTCCTCTGCAATAAGTATTTTGTATAAAATCCAAGGAAACATTTAAGTGGGAACAAAAGAAGAATATGCCTGCAGTCGGTAAAATACCACATATTAATAATTCTTCAATGTTTACATTTCAAATGTTAGTGTATTGTAAGATAAAGGATTAGGATTGGT
This sequence comes from Cheirogaleus major, assembly GCA_963574435.1. Lineage (NCBI taxonomy): Eukaryota > Metazoa > Chordata > Mammalia > Primates > Cheirogaleidae > Cheirogaleus > Cheirogaleus major. The sequence goes on from CAUYPO010010737.1 coordinate 4,254, forward strand.
CATCTTTTATAAAATATTTGTGCCAGAGATTATGAGACTGTATATATCTCCTTTAAATTCTTATATGGTTCAGTTTTGCAATGCATATTTTTATTGACGTTAGTCTCCCTTTTAAAATTAACCATTCTTAGAAATATATGATTTTGAATTCTAGAAATATATTCAAAGTATTTCATTGGCTCTCTGTAAGAATCATGGGACTTTTATATGTATCTCATTTTCAGCAAAGAAAAATTCGATTTTAAAAATTTCAATTTTAATATTTTATATTTGAAATCATTGAGACATTAAAACTATTCTGGACCCACAGCTGCTTGGCACGTGTGAGTTCAGCTCATGACTATCAGCGTGAGACACCATTTATTAATTATCCATGTAAATTTGTTATACACACATCAGACAGGCCAGTTTTATTTAGCTCTTTATGGGTAGATTTCAGTTGTCATTCCAAAAGAGTATGCATATATGAACAAAGAAATTATTCAATATATATAATAATACCACATCCTGTCTAAAAAGAGTGTATTCAAATACTTAAAAGGGATTTGCATCTAGTTAATCTTAAATGGTAATGAACATTTTTGTGTGCAAAACAGATGTATTCTTTAGGTATCTCTGTAGTGCTTGTATCTTCCTGAAAATGATGACTACATCTCAATCACTTTTGAATCTAGTGGAATATGTAATGCAAACACACACTCACACACACACTCACATACATACATATATACATACACATCATTTACCAAATAAATCATACCATATGAAGTTAATCGGTCCAAAATGCACAACATTTGTGGTTGCTATGGTTGACTTGCTGAAATTAAGATGTTATTCAGAGTACTGATGTGCCGTTGTCTGGTGGATAGCAGAAGAGTGAGGTGGTCTCTTATCTCAAAACTGTTCTTGCATCACCATTAAAAACCATGCGACTTGGAAAAATCATAGCCTCTCTGTGTGCCATCTTGTTTGTTTGTTCCTGATAATAGTTACCCTAGGTTGTGTTTGGAATGCATTTAAGAATAGTAGAAGAAAGGTGACATAAAGCTTTTGCCGGGACTGTTTTTGCAGATGTTGATGAATGTGATGGAAACCACAGGTGCCAGCACGGCTGCCAGAACATCCTGGGCGGCTACAGGTGTGGCTGCCCTCAAGGGTACATCCAGCACTACCAGTGGAACCAGTGTGTCGGTGAGAGCTCTTGCCTTACGTAGCACCTGCTTTTCTCACCTGAAAGTATCTGTGCATAAAATGAACAAATTATAATGGTTGAGCTTTCAAGATAGTCTTTGAATCCTAGAACTTAAAAACCAGTCCTTAATGTTGAGGTATGGGGATTCATTCATTTTACTACTTGTGCATGTTTGATAATATACTTATTATGTATGTTTGAAAATATCCATAATAAAAATGTTATTTTTTTAAGTACCTAAAAGGTGAATCAACTAGAGATTTCATCATTTTAAATTTCCACTAGATGTACTTTTAAGTTTCTGAAGATGTTGTCAAGAATCATCATCTTCATTTGCCAAGGTCAGCTGCTTTTTTATCAGTAATTTGATGTCTTCAGATTTGGAATTGGAGTATTGCCCATCCATTTACCCTCATACAAATATAAAGGGATTCAGATAAACTTAATGAGGACAGTCTGTCTGTGCTCTCATGGCACTTAGATTAAATGAAGGACGTGAAGTATTTGAAGATCAAAAAAGGACCTAGTTACAACAGATACTGTTGACAACTCGAGACAGAAGTGTTTGTAAAATAAAATACGTGGGCAGTCAGCTCTGTTCCTTGCTTTGATAATAGTCATGGAAATTTCTCCTTTTAAGGAGTGCTTGGTCAAAGAGAACATTATTCTCAACTTGAATAGCCAGCTGACTCACTTAGCATATGCCTAATTTCTTGGCTCCATCCGAGTGCACTTCACAGACCCACCTTCTAACACGTTTTGACGTCAGGCGCTGGCGTAGCAAGGCAGAAAGGGGAACAGTCGCCCTGTGGAGAAACGGCCAGACGCTTCCTGTGTCTCTGCAGTTTCTCCACACATTATTCAAGTACTGTACTGTTGCAATTAAATAAATTAATCTGATTTTATCCATTGTAGTCTTGTTAAAAGAAATTTCTAATGATAGCTTAGTGAATTAAGAAAAAAAAATCAAGATAAATTTTAAAGGAGGGAAACCCATGCCAGTTCAGAGACAGATGCTTTGCTGCACTGCACATGCACACTCGTGGAGGAAGTGGAGAAACCAGTAAGGACCAAAATGTTAGGAAAAAGCTTTAAAGGATTATCAAGATAACTTCATATATTTAGTTAACTTTTAGTTCACAGAAAAAAAAAATGTTACAAAACTTCTTGTGCCCTGATTTATTGATTCATCGACAGGCAAAGTGTGGGCACACTCTTTAGAATATAGGGAACAGTATTTTTTAAGATAGCTATTAAAATAATATAAAACGCTTTATTATATTGCAGTATTTATAAAATATATAAGGCCCACCACTTTATTTAGTATGTACCATGGACTTATTGATTAATTCCATGGAACTTAAGGGAAAAGAATGATTCTCTAATATTTCACATTATGTCAGCTTAAATAAATCTCTTGTTTTTAAAGAGAACATACGTAAAATAGAAACATGTATGGAATATCAACACAATTTCTAAGTTTTTAAGTTTTCTGAAATTTCTGTCCGTAAATAACTAGTGCAAAAGCTGCTATACAGATTTTTTCTAATTTGGAGGCTCTGTTTGGAATGGTCTGACTTAAAATCAAGATGGCCTGGTATATCCCAGTTCCCCTTATGAGGTCCTCGAGTGGGCACTCGGACAAGGCAGTCACCCCAGAGCGGCTCACGCTGGTGTCTAGCCAGAATCTGTGTGCCTTCTAATCAGGGCAGACTCTGAGCAGAGGAGCAAATGGTTTCCAGAACTAAAAGTGCATGAGCAGATAATCCCCCAATTGCAGGTATTAATTTGTAAGCTTGTTCTTCTACAATGGGCACATCTAGGCAGCAGGCTTCTGGGTAAGACACAGCAAGGATTTGTTTCAAGAGAATATAGATTTTTCTATCCAGGATTGAAGAATCCAGCTGGTCTTTAATAAAATTGCTGACTTTCTTGCCTTGAATCGACATAACACATTTGGAATTTTAACTCAAATATATGGAAGAAATAGAGTGAAATAACCAATCAGGAAACTAATAAAGACAACAAGTTAGCAAAAGAACAAGAATTATGACAAAAGGCGAATTAAAAAGAAACAAACATTTTCATCTGTCACTGCTTATATGAATATCTTCAGTCATTCAGAAGGTTGATGGGAGAATATAAAAGAAAGCATTTCAAACAGATTTACCTGGGTTCTCCTAGTAAAAAGTAGAAACTGTTAGTCAATGCATCAGGTAATTTAAATAGGTAAAATTATAAACCTACAATGAAATTAATACTACTACCAATTTATGAAAAATAAAAGTTCTTTAGAAGTGTTAATATTGAAAAAAGCTTTCAATTCAAATTAACACTTTTTTATAACACTCTGGTACATAGATTATACAGATGTAGGTAACATTCTCAACTATTTGCAAGAATTATAATTATTCTAAATTGAAAATATGTAAATATTGTTAACATTTGCATATGAAGAAAAATTATATCTTAAAATATGAAGCCTTTGTTATTTAATGTAATTTTTCAGTTGCTTTTATCATCTTTTCAAAATAATTCAAACATGGCTTAGTGAGGCTTGAGTCAGTTCAAAGTGTATGCCAAACAAGAACATACTTATCTTAGTCCATAAATTGTAACCATGATACGCGTTTATAACATATAAACATGAGGTATATCATGATTCTTCCAAAAATATTACATATTTTTAAATATTATTTTAAGTGCTATGTTTAAATGCAGTTTATTCTATTAATAGGTTTTGCCTGGTAATTTTTCTACCTAACACACTGTCTGATACTATACTCATGACAGGATCACTTCATTAAATTATAAGCTAATTTATATAATTTATAAGCAAATGCTACATATGAATGTCAGCAGATAAGCCTTTGTGGCAGAATTCCAAGTCTTTTATATATAGAAATAAGATAGCAATTATATTTATGTCATATGTAGCCAAGTTATTGAGAATTTATTTACTGTCTGTACTTTCTTCCCTTGTAATAAAGACTAAGAATTTTCACGTACTAGATAATCACAGCATATTTTATATTCAGTGATGAAGAAATCCACATTTAGTGGTCTCATTTAATTCTGAAACTATAATCATGATACAAAAATGTACATAATAACATTTACCCTTTCAATAACCTTTGTCTTGTACTTAACGAAATTTAATTTCCTGTCTGGGAGGCCTCTTCCCTGAGAACCCCCATCTGCATCTTTCAAATCACACTGAGCTACTGCAGACCCCACACTTCCCTGCTAGCTATGTTATCCCTTACTCGCAAATGGCCTGTTTCCCAACGTGGGCTAAAATACAGACTTGTCATATATTAGGTAAACAGACATTCTGTGCTCCATATGTAGTCACAAGAATTGAAAGAATTCCATGGAACAGATGTGATTTGTGCCCAGGGTGAAATTTAGATTATAATAAAGCCCAACGGAGTCAAGCCACATGCTATATCACCCAGACGGTTAAGTGCAAAATTATAATCTCCAAAGTTAAAAGCACAGTCAGGCTTTAAATTTGTAAAAATGATAGTAGCAACTGAAAGTATAACCTATAATTATGCTGCTGTCAGATATTTATAGTATAATGCTAGTCATGAAACGAGCAAAAGCAGTGCGTTGGCCGATGGCTAGATGCAAACCCATTTCAGAAGGCACAGTCTGCACCAGGCAGGTTCTCAAGGGTCAGAACTGTGCTAGTTGTCAGTTCAGTAGATCCAATTAAATAGTGTTTATTTCCATTGTTTTCATTTAGGGTTTTTAAATTTTTTATCATATATAATGAAGGTTTGGGGAATTGCTGGGGGACTGGATACAGATAGAGATACAGGATTTTTTAAATTGAGATATAATTCGCATACATTCACCCTTTTAAAGTACACAGTTAGATGGTTTTTAGCATATTCTCCCAACGTGCAGCTGTCAATACTACAAGTTTCAGAACATTCTCGTCACTTCAAAAAGAAACTCTAGACCCAGCAGCAGTCATTTCCCATTTCTCCCAACGCACAACCTCAGGCTGCTTATGTGCTCTCTGTCTCTGTGGATTTGCCTGAGATAAAGGCTTTTGAAGTAACTTTCTATTAAGAGAATAGAAGAGTTATTCACTAGGCAAACTGCAAATGTCTGTCCCCAAGGGCCTGCAGCATGCGGGGGAAACAGTGCAAACAGAATATAAAAGGGCAAAGTAAGGGGCTTGTGAAATCGTAATTGAGGGAAATTTTTTTAATTCATATGCTTTGTAAATCAGCCATCAGAGTAAAAAAAATTTAATACAGTTCTAGAGTTGTCTACCATAAAATCATAGGTACTTTGAGATTCCAGCTCTTCTGCCGGTGCTTGCTGTTGGCGCCTTCCCCATGTAAACGTCTCTCTCTTTGTCCCATAGACGAGAATGAGTGCTCCAATCCGAATGCCTGTGGCTCTGCTTCCTGCTACAACACCCTGGGCAGTTACAAGTGCGCCTGCCCCTCCGGCTTCTCCTTCGACCAGTTCTCCAGCGCCTGCCGCGACGTGAACGAGTGCTCGTCCTCCAAGAACCCGTGCAGTTACGGCTGCTCCAACACAGAAGGGGGCTACCTCTGCGGCTGCCCGCCCGGGTACTACAGAGTGGGACAGGGGTAAGGCGGCCATCACCCTCCTGCACGCAGGAACACGCGGACCAGGAGGGTGGCCCTCCCTCCCTCAGTGAATTCAGGCCACCTACCCCCACAAGGAAGGGTCCTGTGTTTAAAAGCCTAAGAGGCAAAAGCACCGAGGACCAGGGCGCATAGGATATGCCAGAAAGCACCCAGAGGCGCAGGGACTGTGCTCACGGTATAGGCTTACTTCCTTTGCGTTGATCACAAAACTTGAACTCGTGTATGAGCATCACTCTTTGCCCCTCGTAATGGCCTGAAGGATGCAATCAGACTCAAGGCCAGAGACAAGCAGATGTTTGACAGCACAGTTCGCATGTTGCCATAGATACCTGGCCGGTGAGGTGCAAGTGGAAATGGTCTGCCCCAGATTCTTTTACAAATCCTGGCAGGCGCTAGCCCAGCAGTCCCTGAGGAAGGAGTCTGTCCCTCTCTTTGCTCATCTGGCTTTTATATTACACAGAGAGAGGATGGTGCCTGGTTGGTGTGGCCCCACTGGGCAGCTCAGCCTGGAACTGTCTCCATGGGGCTGGCTTCCCTCAGACGAATCGCACTTTCTCAAGTCCTGTGGGCTGTGGCTGAGGGACTGGCCACTTGCATCCTTCCATCAAGGCAGCAGTGCTCGGTAGCACAGAAGATGGGAATTTATGAGTCAGTCCGAGTCACCTTCCTCAGAAGAAGCAATGTGCAAGGCGGGGCTAAAAGCATGGAGCAATCTGTCCAACACTGGTGTACAATAATACTTAAAACAAAAGCCTTGGTCCAGATGAGGGTCAGTTAGAGCCAGTTCAGTGACTCCTTTCATTAACCAAAACACTAGTTGAAAAATCTGAATTACTAAAGCAGGGAGCTTTGTTGCCAGCAGCAAACACAGACTGCAGGCTTGTGAAACAATGGCTCCGCCCTCAGCATTCTCTTTGGAAATGCATACCCTGCTTTCATCTTCTTGAGTTAAACACACCCAAGTGCTTCTATGTAATTAAGATTGAAAATCAGTGGTGCCCAGGGCTCACCCTCAGAAGAATTTTTCTGTTCTAAAATAAGGGGAAATCTCATGTATTGAGTGTTGAAGAAAAAAGTTACAAGGACTCTTAAAGTGTTTATGTTTATGAGCTTAGAGGTTGCTTTGTTAGTTTCTTATTTCTGAGATGTCTTTGCTCTGCCACTGGAAACTATGGTCAAAGTTAGTGATAAAGTCTAACAACACTCTGCTTCTTGCGAATAGCCACTGTGTCTCAGGACTGGGCTTTAACAAGGGGCCGTACCTGCCCCTGGATGCAGAGGGCGACGAGGAAAACGCCCTGTCCCCGGAAGCGTGCTATGAGTGCAAGATCAACGGCTACGCCGAGAAGGACGGCAGGCAGAAGAGAAGTGCTCGCGCACCCCAGCCCACTGCTGTGAGTAAACCTCACTTTGTTTTGCCACAAAATATTCTCCACATGGAGAATATTTTCATATGTATCTTCATATGTGTATAATGCAGGCTGTATAGTTTGCAGCCGCAGTGAAGTTGAACCTCTCTTGAATTTTAATGGATAAATGAATGGACCCAATACGGTAAAAGCAAGTAAATTAAAATGAGTTGTGAATTATTAGCTCAAAACACAAAGACTGGGGGGAAAAGACTAAGTTTCAGGTTATTTTCTTTTGTTTTAGTTTTTGATTTGTGCCGGGGTATAAGATGTCCATCTAAGAAATAGTTTGAAACAATTCAAAAAAATGAAATTATTTTGAATTTGTCCAGTTTTGTTTTATACACGTATAGTACACGTGGCTGATTTTATTTTCAGAGGGTCAGCCAACTAGGTCTCACACTCTGTGACTTTATTCATAAGATTTGTTTCTGCCACAAAAATTTTTATCTTCAAATAACTTGCATTTTGTAAGGAACCGAAGATCTGAATTGCCGGCCACTGGTGTTTCCTTTCCCTAATGACATTTTGGCAGAATGGTTAAAGGGGTGGGCCACAGTCCACTTGGTTTAAAATATAATTCCCTGGCCCTCCCCACTTATTACCTGTGTTACATATTTACTTAACTTCTCTCAACCTCAATTTCTTCACCTGTAAAATGGGAATAAAAATACCACTGAAGGTTGATGGGAAGATTAATTGAGCTGAAATATGTGGACGCCCTGGACTGGTGCCCCGCATACACATCCCACATGCTCAGTTTGTGGCTGTGGTGAGTGTCACATACCTAGAGATGACGGTGATTCTCCCAAGGATCAGAGACAACATGAGGTCGTCACTTACCACTCTCTTCAGTTAATATTACTGAAGAATTACCCCACCAAAAACCTCGTCCGCAACTAATGAGCTCTGTAAATCAGGTAACTTGCTTCTGTTTTCAGGGCCTCAGAAATTTTCCTTATCTATACAATCAGACTTCTCTGGCCAAAAAGTTTATGATTCTATTTTACAATAATGAATAAGCCATGTTACGTTTACCTTAAGTAGATGAAGTATCCAACTGATGTTTAAGTATGACAGTTGAGAAATTTTTATCAAGTCCCAAAACTACAAATCCAGGAATTCTGTTTATAAAACCTTCCCATTGTGGCACTTGGCCAGTAATTCTGCCTGAACGTTTCTGGGCGCTCTAGGGCCACGAAAGCCAAGTTCTTACTTAACAGGTACCCTATCAAAGCATTATGAATTTTAGCCTATCTTATTTCAATATTTGTACCCCTCCCGATCCTCTGAGCAAGTCAGACTTGGTTTTTCTGGGTCTTGCCCCACTGGCTTTTACCAAAGCTGGTTCAAAGTGGAGCCCCGAGAACTCTGCAGATCCTCACTCTGCGTAGCGTTGGAGGCTCCCGGTAAAACGCAGCTCATCGCTCGTGGGCCTTCCCAGTCAAAGCTGAGCCTTCGGAGTGGAGACCCCTTCGGGGCGGTCCCTGCTGTTGGACAACAGAAACACTTCTAACATTCACTTGAAAAAAAATTACAATCATTTCCTCAATTCTCTTTTTTAAAATTATTAATAAATGTGATATTCCATAAATTCATCAAAAAAAAAAAACTTGAAATGAGAACACTCTCTGTAGGCTCAGTCCTGTAACTTTAATTACCTCGTTAAGGCTGAGTGAGAAGTCGTAAAGATTTACAGGGCTTTCTCTACCAAACTGGCCTTTTCTCCCAGCTGACAGAATTTGCAATAGCCTCTTTCACAGCCACCACTCAGAAGGAGAGTGCGGAGAGAGCAAGGGGGAGGCCACAACCTGCTCTGTGGCCGCACCCCAGTGGCAGATCTCTTCCTAGTCCTCTGCTCGTGCTGTGGAAGCTTGTCCCAAATCGTTTCCTGCCCTTTCTCCAGGTGGAACAGATCAGCCTAGAGAGTGTCGACATGGACAGCCCCGTCAACATGAAGTTCAACCTCTCTGGCCTCGGCTCCAAGGAGCACATCCTGGAACTGCGGCCCGCCATTGAGCCCCTCAACAACCACGTCCGCTACGTCATCTCCCAAGGGAATGATGACGGTGTCTTCCGCATCCACCAAAGGCACGGGCTCAGCTACTTGCACACAGCCAAGAAGAAGCCGGCGCCTGGCACGTACACACTGGAAATCACTAGCGTCCCTCTCTACAAGAAGAAGGAGCTTAAGAAACTGGAAGAGAGCAAAGAGGACGACTACCTCCTAGGGCAGCTCGGGGAGGCCCTCAGGATGAGGCTGCAGATCCAACTCTATTAACCTTTCACAGACTTGGGTTCCAGGCTCGAATCCCAGCCCGGCCGGCCTTCAGAAGAGTCAATGACTAATTTTAAAGAGGAAGAAAAAGTGACTTTGTTTCTTTCCTCCCTGTTTCAGACTTTGAATGTTGACCCTCGCAGGGAGGGATAATTTAGACTCTGGTGTGGCCAAAGATTTGAGTACAAAGGCAACCGTGGTTACTGTATTTTTTATATAACTTCATTTTAAAATATATTAAAAAAAAAACCTAAATGTTCAAGAGATCAGCATATGGCACTAAATGCACAAAAATAATGTGAGCTTTTTTTTTCTCCTGTTAGCAGTCTGTAACACTTTGGGTATTTTGCTATAGTTGCTAATTAAAAAATATAGATGTTTATTTATTTTTAATGCAGTAATATATGGAGAAATGAACAAACTATGTAAACAAAAAGGGAAACTCACTGGTTTTTCTTTAGATTTATAAATTTGAGCTATTTCTTTTAGAGGTACTTTTTAAAAATTCAGCAGATTCAAGAGATGTTTCCTTTGGTTTTCTGCCAGTCACCTAACTGGTACACACCTGATTATTTTAAAGAAAGCCTCACAGAGCTGAATGGGCAGTAGAATCAATAATTTAAAAGACGTGAATGTCATTAGATCCTTTAGAAAGGAGATCAAAGCCAGAGCAGCTCATTGTGACAATATTTCACATCACCAGACACACCAGGCAACGGAAGATGAAGCACAACCACTGTAGCAAAATACCTTGACTGCTTGTGAGACCATTAGCGTTGCAGGCCAAACCGTACTGTACTTCCTTCTCATGACCTCGAGGAGCCACGTGTGCTACCCACAACGCCTCATTCTGACCCAGGGTGCGCCGCGTACTTGCGGCGCTGTAGGCAGCTGAAGAACCGCCACTCCTTTGCGAAGGAGCTCCTGGCGTTCTGTGGTGTTTGGTGCTGTCTTAGATTAATGGTGCATTTACTATGTTCAAGCTATTTCAGGATTGCCATATGTGCAAACGAATCATGCAGTGCAGCCAAGGAATATATGTTGTTGTTTTTTTTAATCGTTTTTTTTTTTTTAGAATTTTCATTAATATTGTAGTTATACACCATATGCCTTATTTTATCATAGCCTATTTGTGTATGAAAGATGTTGTACAATGAATTGATGTTTTAGTTTGCTTTAGTCATTTAAAAAGATATTGTTCCAGGACGTGCTAATAAGAGTACATATCCGTGTTCTCAATCTAAGAACCTGTCCCTGGACCAATGACCAAACCTCATATGTTAAATGGCCAAAGCACACGCAGGCTCCCGGTTGTTCCTCTCACACCTGTGCTGACCAAAGATTAGTAACCAGTTATATCCAGTGTTTGGGGGATTTTTTGGTTTTGTTTTTTTAAATAACTAAAAAAAGAAACAATGTACATTTGTAATCAAGTGTTTGTGAGGAAAAACTTATGGTTTTGGTTCTGTCTGTTTTTGTAGGTCTGTGTATCAAATATGACACTTTTCTTGCAATAAAGCTTATTTTGGGGTAGTTTTCTGGCTGAGAGTTTTGTGGGACTGCAGCCCCTGCTGTATGTGTGGGAGAGGCTGGGGCTTTGCTCACGGGAGCCGCTCTGAAGCCACAGGCAGGCGCCGGGCGCACTCACGGGACGAAGGAGGCTGTCAGATCTGTGGCGCACGCAGAAGCGCTCCGCTGGTGATCGCATAACCTAGAGTGATACTCAAGTAGAAGGACATAAGGCAGTTAGTTGTTCGCTTCTGCATAGATCCTAAGCTTCCTGAGACCCATCTCCACAGAGATTTCAAAGAATTTCTTCACTTCATGCTAAAGTACCCTAAAGTATCCATGAGAAAGCAAAACATTCATTTAGATAGTTTTCCTTCTCTAAGGTAGAGATTTTCCTGAACCCGGGTTTTTCAACAAAAGCAAGAGCCGGCATACCCCAGACCAAATGGCATTTTCAAAAATAATCCAAAGCTCATCTCTTACAATGCTATATACATTTACTCAGTGGAGAAGCAGATGTATTTACCAAGTTATTTAACATGAACACTCCTTTGATACACTCCTAGAACGAGCATAGAAATGTTTCCATGAGTCTTAGAAGTTTATTCAATACATGGTTTAAAAATTTATGTGCTTAAATTTTTCATCCTAGGAATAAGAAAACAAGGAAATATTATGACTGATCTTAATGCTGTTCTTTGCCAATCAGAAATTAGCTACATGGAATAAGAAAAGTATTTGCCTCTGGGCATCCTTTAAAACTTAACATGCATATTCAGTTTCATCTGGCATCTATTACTGGTGCAGCTTGAGCATTGCAATATGAAATTGCCAGGAACTACATTTGACTCTAGCCTTCCATGTTGAGCAACAACACTCTTGGTTTACCTTTAACCTGCTCTTGAGGAAGTTTTGAGAATCCGCCTCTTTAGATGCTTTACACAGAAGATAAAAGACACTGGGTTGTTACATAGATGAACGTACTAGAAGGAAATGACCATTTCAAGACACTCCTTCTAGGAAGAACCTTCTCAGGTGCCTCTGGTAGCTTGGTTGTGATTCTCTTACTGTGAACACTGGCACGACCATGATGAACTTATGCCCCTCTATGACCAAGTGCTCGTGATATTTTCTGTGCTAGTGTGTCATTCCCGTTAATTTCCCGTTTGCCTCATAAATTACCTTGGCTAAGTTATAGAAAACCTTGCAGAAGAGTGAAGTGTAATGTAAGCCCAGATGTACAATCTAGCTGGGACATGTATTAGTAATAGTAAACAATAATTTGGTGTTCAGCTGACATGAATTCTCTTTCCACTTATGTTTATACTTGGAGCTTTTAAAAATGTAATATTGTTTAGTACCTTTTGATTTTGCTGCTTACATGTGGTAGATGAAAGTTGGCCATGTTTGCAAATGAACACTGAAAATGATTCAGGGTTGACGCTTTAGGGATACACTAAATTCAAACATCTGCCGTTTTTCATTATCTAGGAATATCAAGCAAGATCATTCATACCATCTTCCTTCTAAATGCTCTTTTTATTTTGCATGAGTTGCCTTCTTGGTTCACAGAATAAATGCTTGGAGTTAGAGTGATGAATAAAAATAAAAATTGTAGAGCATCAATCTAGTTGAATCCTACATACCTTTAGGAAAACAAGTTGATTCATGTGTTAAACTGAAGCATGTGAAATTGCTGATATTTGGCCACGTCTGACCCACAAAATGGCAATTTCATATGGTTCAATTTAATAGGTCAGAAATATACATCTTCTTCATGACTGGAAATCTGAAAATCTCACCTCTCTTCAAAAGACAATAACTTCCATTCATTCCTTTCCATGAGGCTTGTGGCTCTTTTGTACTCTTGGATTACGGTAGCACATAAGAGAATACACATAATTTATTCAAACAGCCACTTTCTTTCACGCTCCTAAGGCATTAGAAAGAGTCCAAATCACATATGTTTGGGACTTTGATGGGATTACTGGAAGCTGTTTGAAAACAAAGACAAATCTATTTGGTATGGTTGGGAAATAGCACAGTGCTTTTTAAAAATATATATAAAGGGAAAACTTTGGGAACTTTCACGTGTAGAGGGAAAGATGGAGATTCACTGTCACCCCCGCAGGAAGTAAGGGTGTCAGTCATGTCTGCCATCTTAGCCCTTACCTGCATTTGATATCAGACTCTGGTTCCATTTTTTTTAAGCATGCTTGCTTTCTCAAATAAATACAAAACCATGGTTATAATACCTTTTATTTAACAATAGTTAAATACAAAACCTTGCTTAACCACTTCGGTACGAGCGTCGACTATAGTCGACAGCCAGAGATGAACGTGCACAGCCCAGCGTTGACTTTATCCGACAGCCAGAAGCTTTTACTTTTACAGCTTTTATTTCTGCAGTTGCGGTGTGCACGTTCAGCTAATAAGTGACTACGAATCTGTGACCTTTTAACGAGTCCTTAGTAGAAGCTATTATAGCTATTTTCCTAAAGCTGCCTGTACAGAGAAACAAGTTTTCAGTGCGTTAACCACTGCGGTGCGGCGCTCCCGGCCGGAAGCGTGGCCGCAGGCGGCACTCGCAGTGCGCGCGGCAGCGTGTGCTGCGCACTGACCGCGTCCGTCCTGCTCTTGTGTGGTGAGGAAAGCTCTAACGCGCTGAAAGCTCCTTTCACTCCACAGGCAGCGTTACTTGTAATGTAAATCAGAATAGGCAACATATACATATATGTTTTCATTACATTATTTTTAAATGTTCACGATTTTATTTTGATAAATGAAAAATTAGAAAAGTCATATCACGGCTGTCGGCTAAAGTCGCCGTGCGCCTTCATCTGTGGCTGTGGGCTACAGTCGGCGCTGGTCCCGAAGTGGTTAATTTCCAATTGCTGAGGTTGCCCAGAACTGTGGATTGTACTTGTAACATCTTGATGCTCTCTTCAGTTAACTGATGTCTTTGGAAAATACAGCTTTCAATTTTACTTTGTAAATATGCACATTAAATTTGTACTGTTCTTCTGAACAATAGCTTCTCTTCTCAGTTTCAAAATTAGTATTAAAGTAGTATTAACCTTCTTGTTATCTATAAAGCTTTAAGCTGTCATCATGATTTTTAAAAGCATAATACTTCTTGCAGAAGGCAGGAAATGTTAAGGCAGTTCACTAACTTTCCATACGCTTTTCTGAAAGTCTTCCTACATGTTGGGAGACGCTACAGGAGCTTCTTATAATGATACCCTTTAAAAAGTTACTAGTTTTCAATCATGTCCTTATTGTAATAGTTATATGTGTGTTTTGGGTGTATGTGTGAGAACGATGGAGAGACAAAGTGGGAGTATAGGAAGGATTTTTATAGATTTTATTAAATTATTTTTAGCGGTTTTAGATACCGTATGGTGAAATCTGGCTCACACATTCATGCTTTACCTGTCTACCAGGAGGTACATATTTTTTACTCCTGATGTTTGGTGTTTACTTACACTTTTAGTCTATAGAACTATCACATTGTGATAATAATTATGAACATTTATTTTGATTGGCAGCATTCTAGAATTCTTCAAAAGAAAGGTTAATGAAGGCCAACGGAGTTGGTCAACCTGGATTTTTATTGCCTACTCCACCTCTTTGTTACTCTTTGGTAATTGGCAAGTTATTTAACATTTTATATTTCAACATTGATAAAATAGGAATGATAATAGATATTTCACAGAGTTACTGTGAAGCTCAAATAAAAATATACTTGCTAAGCACCTATTTAGCAAGGAAGCTAAATATTTATTGGATGAAGCTGGATATTTATTGGATGAAAAATAAAATGAATGGTATTACTGGCTACCAAAATTGCATCATCAGGCAGCAACCACATCTGGTAGAGAGGCTCTGACACCCAGACTTTAGTTCACAAGTCCTAGCTAGAGCCCTAGAGGCTCAGATGTGTAACAACTTTGACTGCGTGCATGGTCCAGAATTGTGCTAGGATGGTATGACTTCAGGAGGCATGTTTGAGGATTCCTTACTAATACTGCTGCTGCTTTTTGCCTCACATTTTAGTGGCAATATAAAAAAAGTCCTCCAAATTTCCCTATAAATAATTCTTTGCAGGCCAAGGCTGGGCTCAATAATAAACCGATTCATTCATGTGAGTTGCCAGGCTCTCCTGCTAACATTGACTCCTGACAACATTCTGAATTGATTCATACTCCCTGATTATTATATCTTTATAACCATTGTTATGAAAATGGTCCACCTTTCATATAACTTAGTAATCATTTGAATTTATGAACTAATTTCTAAGTCTAGATGATATGCAAGTGAACATTTTGTAATAATTTGAGAATATTTGAATGGTAGCATTCTCCTCTATAGGTGCTAAGCATTTCATTGGATGTCAATAACTTCCTTTATGAATAGACTGTGAATCTATTCATTTGGAGATTTAGTTATCTATTCAAATATATACATATGTATACTATATGCATTATGCCAGATATTAGTCAAGCCCTCTCCCATAGTCCACCATTCAACAGACAGAGTTATCTTTCCTAAAACTAAATTTTATTATTTAGCTACCAGCCTAAAAAAGTCTCCATCAGTTCACTGTTACCATCAGAAAAATATTTCAAATGTACCATTATGACATAAAAGATGTATCCCTCTATTGTTTGCAACATAAACTCCATTTACCATACTTAAGTCTTCACTAGTAACAGCAATAACATGCCCCTTTATTTCCACTAGTGCAAATGTTGTTACTTCTGCCTAGAATTTTCCTTCTATTTCATAATCTTTATTTAAGATAAAACTCACAATTTACTTCCTCCATCCCTTGCTCAGAAATAATTTCCTTGTCCACGATGGTCACATAGCCATACTTCTACTTGAGCTCTTTTCATGCTACCCTATATATTATCTTAAAGTGATGAAAGTGAAACGTAAGAATGAAGGAGGGAAAAGGAGACAACGATAGAGTGATAGTCTGCAATAGGCAAGAAAGGAGGGGGGAGCAAGATGAGATAAAGAGAAAAGACTCTTCTATAAAAGACTATAAAAGACTTCTATAAAAGTCTTCTATAAAAGACTCTTCTATAGTCCAAAAGGACTATAACCATGTACTGTTCATCTCAAAGTAGAATGCACATACTGCCATGACTGCACTGAAGTGCAAAGAGAATGAGAATTCATAGGATTGTTACTAGTTCCCGAAATGTCAATTTTCCTTGAAAACTATATTAAAATATTTTATAGGTAATCATATCATTATATTTCATACAGGAGAATATCAAATATGAAGGAATCATTATTATATTCAAATTAGTTTTATGCCTACCCAGGTTTTTACAAGCTAAACTCATCAATCCTTTTTTCAAACCGTGCGTTAAAGAACGCCTGCGAAAGACAAACCGGACTCCCTGCGGCTGAGGTGCTCAAAGTTAAAACAGGTCCAGGAGGCTATCGCTGGGTGAGGGAGCAGTCAGATACTTTGTGTTCTCAGAAAGATATTATAAAAGTATCACAGAACCTTCCTACTATCAAGCCAAACCAGTTCCTGTTGTGGGTGTCAAGATAATCTGCAGTGGGAAAACCTTCTCACGACTATTTGAAACATCTGACGAAAACTTCTGGTTTGGCGCTTGGAAACCATCCAATCAGTGCTCGACTATTTCAACCAATCAGAACTGAAGAAGTTTGACTCCTTTATTTGCATAAATATACCTGGGTGAGAACCGGTTAAGAACTTTCCCTATTTATTTATTTATTTTGAGACAAAGTCTCACTCTGTTGCCCAGGCTAGAGTGCCGTGGCGTCAGCCTAGCTCACAGCAACCTCAAACTCCTGGGCTCGAGCAATCCTCCTGCCTCAGCCTTCCGAGTAGCTGGGACTACAGGCATGCGCCACCATGCCCGGCTCATTTTTTCTATATATTTTTAGTTG